>OX243815.1:43734931-43752431 GCA_945859605.1 Lumbricus rubellus | reverse complement strand
CATTTTCGTAGGTATAAATTTATCGTGCCTAAGATTCACATTTCTTTGTGACAATGCTCATATTATTAAAATACTTGCAATAACAAAGAAATAGATCTATAAATTGTAACAATATATGAGTCATTTCTCGTAGTTTAAAATTAAATAACCTAAGGCGAGCGGTGCAGTGCTTGCCAATAGGCCTATAGCTTATGTATGTAAAATAGTAACCTATGAGCGCTTTTTGTCAAGATTTCTATTCAGAGGCGCTCCCGACTCCAGAGCCGGAGTTTCTGAGTCGGAGTTTTTCGCTGAAGTGCACGAGCAATTGCGAGTGAGGGACTTACTCAGGGTCCCTAACCTTGAGCTTGAGGTGGATTAGAACCCGAAACTTCCGACTCCAATGCACCGAGCACCGGTCCTTACATGTAGTGATTGTAGTGCATCACTTCAATTCGACTCGGCGAGATAATCTCCACTGGACGCGAGATCGCCTCTGATTCGTAATATCTCTTATCTCTCTGCAATCGGTTCGAAATCTCCCATGACCATGCAGTCTATCCGGACGATCCCTCGAGGCTCTAACTCCGCCGCTGGTTGCACTCTGCCGGTCCCAGTCCCAAGCCTGTATAAAGGAGGAGGGCGTCGCTAATGGTCTTTGTTACCACACAGTGACGTTAAACTGCAACTAATACACCTCGAGGCTCTGGCACGACGTGTACGCAGATAACCATAACAGCATATAGTGCTGCGGGAACATTGGGAACATTGTGTAATGATCGCACATAAAATGCGCTCGTTTGCTTGTAAATTGTAGCTGTTTAACGACAATGCTATATCAAAACTGATAACTTAGTGTCGTCCTCCTCCCCTTCCCAGGATTTGAACTGGCTCTTTCAAAGTACTGAGTTTGCGCGCGGCAGTTTCTCACTATAGGTAATCTTGAGCTCGCAGTAAGCGCAGTACGAACATATGAATGAATAGATGAATAAATAAACGGATAAATAAATAATTATTAGGTGAATAAATAAACCATTGAATAAATGACAGTTGGGTGAATAAATAAACCGATGAATAAATAATTATTAGGCGAAGAAATAAACCAGTGAATAAATGACAGTTGGGTGAATAAATAAACCGATGAATAAATAATTATTAGGCGAAGAAATAAACCAGTGAATAAATGACAGTTGGGTGAATAAATAAACCGATGAATAAATAATTATTAGGCGAAGAAATAAACCAGTGAATAAACCAGCAAATAATTAATTGAGCAGATAAATAATTGCTCAGGCAAATTAACGAATAAAATTTAATGAGCAAATGACCAAAGTAAATAAGTAAGCAAGTGAATTATTAAGCAGATGAGCAAACAGACAAACGATGAATGGACGGATGGATGGATGGATGAATGAATGAATGAATGAATGAATGAATGAATGAATGAATGAATGCAAGAATGGTTGGCATAATATTTATGGTAATGTCTGAAGGTTTCAGAAGCTTCTGCTTTGAGGCAATTTTAGATGTTTTTGCTTCGATGTATAGACTGCATAAAATTTTACGATCCTTCAGAAGTCGAATATTATTTTAAGAAGAATGAAAAATTGAAAGCATTCTACAAGAAATCATTCTTCGCAATTAATACTCTCTCTCTCTATCTCTCTAACTTATGCAATTACTCTTTGTCTGTTTTCTACTGCTTCAGAATAATATAATAACCAGGAATTATCAGGCATTTATCCACTCAAATCGTTGCTGTTGCGGTTGTTGTTGTCGCTGTCATCATCATCATCGTCATCATCATCATCGTCATCATCACCATCATCATCATCATCATCATCATCATCATCATCATCATCATCATCATCATCATCATCATCATCCTCATCCTCATCCTCATCGTCATCGTCATCGTCATCGTCATCGTCATCGTCATCGTCATCGTCATCATCATCATCATCCTCATCCTCATCGTCATCGTCATCGTCATCGTCATCGTCATCGTCATCGTCATCATCATCATCATCATCATCATCATCATCATCATCATCATCATCATCATCATCATCATCCTCATCCTCATCGTCATCGTCATCGTCATCGTCATCGTCATCGTCATCGTCATCGTCCTCGTCCTCGTCCTCGTCCTCGTCCTCGTCGTCGTCGTCGTCGTCGTCGTCGTCGTCGTCGTCGTCATCATCACCATCGTCGTCGTCATCGTCACCATCGTCGTCGTCATCGTCATCATCGTCATCATCATCGTCTTCACCATCTCCATCGCCATCGTCATCGTCATCGTCATCGCCACCGCCCCACCATCATTGTTGGGGTTGTTGCTACCGTTATTATTATTATTATTGCTATAATAATAATTATTATAATTTTTGTTATTATTAATTATTGTGGTTGTTGCTATTTCTGTTGTTGCTGCCTTCAGTGTTGTATATATTTTATGTTATTGCGAATGCTGCTGCAATTCTTTTTTTCTTTGTTGCTGATTTTATTGCTTTTCATTTTCTTGTCATTCCTGTTTTAATACCGTTGCTGTTTTTGGATTTTCTCTGTTATTTATTGCGTTTGTTGCTGTTAGTTTTGTGCTGTTTTCATTCCTGTTTTTGCTGTTGTTGCATGCTGTAGCCTATACTGTTCCGTGTTTTGCTAGTTTCGCAATTTGTTGCGTGTTATTACTGCATAGTCGAAGGCCTATTTTTTAAATACAGACTTCGTCTAAACATTTCGGCTTAGTTTTATTTGATATTAAGCACAGGGGCGTAATTGCCTTTGGTTAATTGAGTTTATCGCGTGTTTTTTTAATCAGATTTGGTTTGTGGTCGATAAGAAAGGTGGGCGAGCAAACGAGGTCAATTTTCACTCGAGGGAAGGTTAATTGTCTTAAATTCCTGCAAGCAAAACGACCCACATCATGGGCCACATGTGACCTGTCCCAAAGACGCAGTAACATCGCGAGCTACAAGAAACAGGAGGACCACATGATGCAAACACTTTGTAAGCATCAATCATCCTGTGCGTAGACGCCTAGCGCCTAATGACCAAAACAGAATTATCCAGACACGGGAAGTTTCTAGCCTCGGGTACAATAGTAGAGGAATTTTAGTAGAAAAAACATCAATCGACTCAATAAATTTTCAGAAGCTAGAGACTTGGCATAGTTGTTAGGTACACCCCAGTGAAGAAAATATCAAAAGTCCCCATGAATCCGTGCTGTGCTCGAGCCGCCATCTTGGAAAATGGCGGCCAAAAATCGGTTGTTCGGGAGTAGCTCCCGAACCGTTGCAGCTACTAAAAAATATAAAATGGCAAAAATAATCCTTTGTGAACGACAAATAAGTTTTGTATATAACATTTCTTTCTAGGATTAAAAATAAAAAAGTTACGCACAATAATGTAGTCACTATTATGTATAGCAATGCGACGTAGTTTTATGGCGGGAAGAACAAACGCTGTGGTGTGAGCAATGATTTAAGTAGTTCTGTTGCCAAGACTGACCCCAGGCACAATACAAATCAAGGATGAATGTGCTATTCATTTGTGTAGTTTATTTTTTTATATAGCGCACCTTTCAGAAACCTACGCAGAAGTGCTCCCAAGTTAGAAATCCGGTTATTCAGGAACTAAATGGATCCGCATTAAACTGGAAGCTCCTCAGCGCTCTGTCCTGGGTTCCCCGCTCTCTATTCTATATACCACAGATGTAAAAAAGATGAAAATATAATTTAAAAAACGGAAAAAACCTGGGTTTTTTCGAAAAAATAAAAAACAGGACAATAAACGACAAAAAAGGAAACGGAAAATAACTTGCCTTTGTTACATCTGAAATTTCATTTTAAGCTTAAAACACAATACAAATCAAGAATGAATGTGTTTTTCATTTGTGTAGTCTATGTATTTATATAGCGCACCTTTCAGAAATCTATTCAGGAGCACTCCCAGGTTAGCAATCTTGGAAAATGGTGGAAGAACAAATGCTGTGTTGCGAATGATGGTATAAGATAAAATTTATATCAATGGCTAATCCTATAATTGGCTGATATAGTCCTCAGAGTAACCTATGGTCATCTCAGCCTTGGGAATTAAAGCAAGTAATTACTTGGCATCATCCACACATCGCAAAGTACGGCAAACCAGACTGTAGGCCTATATACTTGCATCTCTTGGTGAATTCTACAGCTTACAGTTGCGCGAATGTCGTTGAGATGTTCTGCTGAAGCTGCTTGCTTAAGTGATCCCGTTGTCATGGACAGAGTTAGTGAAAGCCAATGCATTGACTGGGTGGCTAATGTCTATCCAGGTGCATCGTGCGTCTTTGGATCGGCATTCGTGAACTGATGCGAGGTTCTTCACTATGGATCATCTAGGTTCCTCCGTATTCGAGTACTGAGTGCAGCAGATGAGAATATTCTGTCGTGCCGTGTGCTAATGTGCACTGCGAACATGTTTCGACACTATCTCTGGTCGACAGTGAGGGGTCCTGGGCACTGGGTGTTTTTGAAGCCTAGGAAAGGGCCAAATCCATTTCGGACCAAGTACCGACGTCTGTTCAACGTGTTCTACTAAAAAGAGAGTTAGTCCCTGGTCTCGATTACCCGCTGAACGGGTGTCACCCCTGTCTAGGGTCAGCTCGGCTGGGCAAACCGGTGCGAGCCTTCCATCAGGAATCGTCAACATGCATTCTAGTCCGTCACGCTTGATAACTGGAACCAGTATGTTATTTTCTGTGCTGGAGGTAGACGGCCTTCTTGGAAAGATCGGTTGCAAAGGACAGATCTGGAAACCTTAAATTTTTCTGAATTTATTATTAAGCCAAAGTTATAAAAAACCTAACTGTAGTAGGTTAATTTTACTTATATCAATTAATTTTGGCCTAATAATAAAGTTGTGTTATTTGCAGATTAAGATAAAATTGCATAAGTGAGAGTTTAAAGCTTAAAATGAAGTTTCAGATGTAGAAAATGCAAGTTATTTTCCGTTTTCGGTTTTTGTGGTTTTTTAGTTTTTCGAAAAAACGCGTTTTTTATTTTGTTTTCATCGTTTTTTACATCTATGATATATAGAATAGAGAGCGGGGGACCCAGGACAGAGCGCTGAGGAGCTTCCAGTTTAATGCGGATCCATTTAGTTCCTGAATAACCGGATTTCTAACTTGGGAGCACTTCTGCATAGGTTTCTGAAAGGTGCGCTATATGAAAAAATAAATTACACAACTGAATAGTACATTCATCCTTGATTTGTATTGTGCCTGGGGTCAGTCTTGGCAAAAGAACTACTTAAATCATTGCTCACACCACAGCGTTTGTTCTTCCCGCCATAAAACTGTACGTCGCATTGCTATACATAATAGTGACTACATTATTGTGCGTAACTTTTTTATTTTTAATCCTAGAAAAAAATGTTATATACAAAACTTATTTGTCGTTCACAAAGGATTATTTTTGCCATTTTATATTTTTTAGTAGCTGCAACGGTTCGGGAGCTACTCCCGAACAACCGATTTTTGGCCGCCATTTTCCAAGATGGCGGCTCGAGCACAGCACGGATTTATGGGGACTTTTGATATTTTCTTCACTGGGGTGTACCTAACAACTATGCCAAGTCTCTAGCTTCTGAAAATTTATTGAGTCGAATTTCCTAAAATTCTTCCACTACAAATGCGTATATCAGCTATAGGCTATACATGGCTTCTTTTAAGGAATTTTAGAACTGCACAATCCAGGGCTTTTGTTAACGTGCAGTTGTAGGCTACACAAAACGTGCAGTTCTAAGTGGATTTGTGCAGTTGTAGAAGCACTTATGTACAGTTAAAACTAGCAAAAATGGTTATTGTCCTCCGATTGGAAGTAATTTACCATGGAGGATTGAAAAGGAAAGAAGGGGTTGTGCAGTTCTAAAAATTCCTTAAAAGCAGCCGTGGCACAATCACTTCTCTCCCTTTCTATCCTCCGTGTTAATTTATTCACAATCACAAGACCATCAACATTTAAAACACTTTTTAACTGCAGAAAAATGCTGCAGCTGAGCAATCTTAGTTAGCGCTGCAGAATTTATGCAAAACTTTGCACTAAAAGGCCCCGGTGCGTGCACAGGAGTCAAACGGAACTAGATATGGTGGGTTACACTTCAACTTTCTAAAGCACTGCGCTAGAGATATAATTATGAAATGGGCACCAGCTATTCATGAGCGCTTCTGATGGAGGGGTCAGGTGGGTAGTATAATGATCGATGGAGTTTCGAGTTTCTGCAGTCGCCAGAGATATCGGGAGAGATTGGGAGAAAGAGTAGACGAAGACAGAGACCAGAGACAGGGACAGAGACAGGGACAGAGACAGGGACAGGGACAGAGACAGAGACAGGGACAGAGGACAGAAACAGGGACGAGGACAGAGACAAGGAGGGGAATCCACTAAGAGGGGTTATTTTTGAGGATGCTCGAGTAGCGATTTGTAGTCAGAAGATAGCCTATTGTTTCTATATTCCATTGTGTAGGAACATTGAGCAAGTCTTTAACGCGCAATTGCTTTGTGCCATCAACATTCTGCAGAACAATCGGGTGCGCGTTGTGCTTTCTATATATAGGCGTTTGAAGACAATATAATTTATATAAAAATATGCATTCATTCATTCATTCATTCATTTATTCATTCATTCATTCATTCATTCATTCATTCATTCATTCATTCATTCATTCGTTCATTCATTCATTCATTAATTCATTCATTCATTCATTCGTTCGTTCGTTCATTCATTCATTCATTCGTTCGTTCATTCATTCATTCATTCGTTCATTCATTCATTCATTCATTCGTTCGTTCATTCATTCATTCGTTCGTTCGTTCGTTCGTTCGTTCGTTCATTCGTTCATTCATTCATTCATTCGTTCATTCATTCATTTATTCATTCATTAATTCATTAATTCATTAATTCATTAATTCATTCATTCATTCGTTCGTTCGTTCATTCATTCATTCATTCATTCGTTCGTTCATTCATTCATTCGTTCGTTCGTTCATTCATTCATTCATTCGTTCATTCATTCATTCATTCATTCATTCGTTCGTTCATTCATTCATTCGTTCGTTCGTTCGTTCGTTCATTCGTTCATTCATTCATTCATTCGTTCGTTCATTCGTTCGTTCGTTCGTTCGTTCATTCGTTCATTCATTCATTCATTCATTCGTTCGTTCGTTCGTTCGTCCGTCTGTCCGTCCGTCCGTTCGTTCAATCGTTCATTCGTTCGTTCATTCAAGTATTTTTTTATAGCATCTCTATAATATTATTTGTATTGTACTGTGGTGTAGATTTGTAGTGGTCAATAGGCCAAAGTCACGCGGTACAGACGCGTTTTCTCATAAAATGAGTAAACTATAAATCATTGCTATATAGGGCCGCACACAGCCGTGGCCATTCATTGGCTCTCCCTGTGCGAGAACCGCGAGAGATGAAATGTGTGTTAAAGAGGAGCGAGAGAGACGTAGACAAAAATCCAGAAAGGAAAGTCCTCCACGCAGAGTGGAGGGAATGACATTCCATTAGAATGGTCCAATGATCAAAGAACACCACATGAAAGACCAACAGGCAACATGAGCACATTACAATGGCCATTGCATGGTTTTTAGAAACCACAAGACCTAAATAGAAATCCAGAGGCCGTTAGAGGCACTGAAGGTTTAGTAGCACCAAGACAAAGAGAAGTATTATAGGCCGAAGACTTAGTCCTACCCACGGCATCGTATTTTCCAGAGAATAAATCTCACGCTAGCATGGTTCGTGCATGCGCAGGTATACAGGCCTGCCTTAAAAGGTATATTCACAACGTCCATTCAAACAGGTAGCGATGAACGGTCTTGTCCGACCAATTCATTGGAAAAAATGAGCAGGCCATATATAATTATACCGTCTCTATAGAAGAACGTGCACTGTTGTTTGTATCCAAAGACCTGCTAATTAGTAATTAGCTGGAAGGAAAGAGACGTCAGAGACTTTAATTAAGAGTCTTATTAGTTTATTCCGAAGAACAGGTGCACGGTTTTGCGACGGAGAATAACAACGGCGACAATTACGATGCATTAAATTAATTTTTTGTTTAAGATTCATGACAAAACACCGACATTTTGTCGCCTTTTGTTCCTGTCACTCCCTCCCTCCTTCCAGTGTCGTGAGAGCGTTCAGGGGCCTATCACCTGACTGTTCTTTGTGTACATCATTAGTGCTTGGAATGCGCTGTATCTCAGATTGTGAAATATCTGGAAAATGCATCTCGATTTATCACTTCCTTTTCCTTAATTCGCCACAAATTGCTGTAGAAATTTAGATGTAGGCCTAAATCTAAATTTTAGGGCTGGTAACGTACGTAACACTGATAAATAATTGTAGGCCTATTTGCTTAATCCCCAAAATGGTACCACGATGAATCGATTTAATTAGGATCAATTTGGATTAATTTGGACCAATTTAAATTAAATGGGTTTAATTTCGATTAATTCAATAAAATTAGATTATTTTCGATAAATTTAGATTAATTTCGTCTACGTTGCGTGAAACGAGAAAACTGTCAAAACTGAGTTAGTTTCTACTTTTTTATAGGCCACGAATAAATCTACAGGGTGGGCCATAAAAAGTAACCCCCTACGGTTTATAGCCCATATCTTGGCTAAACATAGGAATTTTCAGCTGAAACTTTACAATCTTAAAGGTAATTCATATTTACGTACAATGGAAAAATTAAAAAAAAATATTTCAGACCGAACAAAAGTTATGCCACTTTTAGTGAGGCCACCCACCGTTTTTTGACGATTCAAATACGCGACGCAACATAATTATTATAAACAAGAAATTTAATTATTCTGGCCAATATCTTGGCCAAAAGTAAGAATATCGAAATGAAATTTTACAGGCTTAAAGACAATTTCTACCTACACAGGATGCCGGATTACATCAATATATCTCAAACACAACACAAGTTATATCACTTTTAGTGAGGCCATCCCCCGTTTTTTGACGATTCAAAGACGTAACACAGCAAAAAAAGGAAAAAAACAACGATTTTTTAGATTCTCATCTCAAATAATTGTTTTCAAATAGCCTTGATATTGCCAGATGATCATTATTATTACTATTTAAAAAAGAAACAGGGCACCTGCGCAGCTGCACGTCACTGAAAAGTCACTTAGCAAAATAACAATCAAACTGGTAAATAAGAAATCTGACAGAGTAATCAACAGGTCCATCAAGAACTTTGCAAAGAGACTCAAAATAAGTTTTGGCACTGGTGGTGGGCACATTGAACACAAGTTGTGAAGCACTACCAAGTTCATTTGACAACAGTTATTTGAGATATGATTTAATAAAATCGTGTTTTGTTCCTTTTTGTTGTTTTTTGTTTTTGAATCGTCAAAAAAGGTGGGTCGCCTCACTAAAAGTGGCATAACTTTTGTTCGGTCTGAAATATTTTGATGAAATCTGGCCATCATGTATAAATATGAATTGTCTTGTAGACTGCAAAATTTCATTTCGAAATTCTCACTTCTGGCCATGATATTGGCAAAAAACCTAATTTTTGCTGCGTTTGTTTTTGAATCGTCAAAAAACGGTGGGTGACATCACTAAAAGTGTTATAACTTTTGTTGTGTTTGAAATATTTTGATTAAATCTGGCCATCATGTGTATATATGAATTTCCTTTAAGACTGTAAAATTTCAATACGGAATTCTTACTTCTTGCCAAGATATTGGCAAAAAACCGTAGGGGTTACTTTTTTATGGCCCACCCTGTAGAATTGTTCCATTAGCATTGAGTATTATTTGCATTTGAAATGAACAATGATCGCATTTTCCACTCACAATTAAGTTGCATTTTGTTTACTCCGGAAATGGCCGCTCAACATAACAAAATAAGTCAGACAAATTTATTGAACAAACCAAACGTAATCGTTAAAAATATTTAAACGATTATTCGTTTAATTGGTCGTTTAATTAATCGTTTAAATCCGCAGCCCTAGTAAACATAAGCATAATTCTTCTAAATACTCATAATAGCCACGCATAAAACAACAGCAACAGAGAGAAAAAGAGAGAGATAGACAGACTGAGTTAGGATGCCATGTTTACCAGCGCCATATCAAGCTTAGTCCACCGAAAGCCTGCTTGAGCTGCTAGAGCGCTGAAGCATTTAATCCTCATAGTATAATACGCTAAAGCTTGTCCAACGCTTAAGCGGGCACGACTCAGCGCTGCAGCGGAATTATTTTGACGAATGATTAGCTGTTGTTTTGCCGAATTCAACGCATAGTTCCGTCGTTGCTTTCCTCTGAAGTTACGAGACCGACAGAAGTTGTGGCTGAGCTACGAATGATTGGCAGGAACAGCTGCCACGGCGCCAGGATAGAAGATTGGGGTGAGGGTGGGGTGGGGAAGGGGTGGTGGTCGGGAGAGGGCAATTAGGTGAAATCGTTGTTGTGGTTCTATATGAGACCGACTTTCAGCGAACTATCAAACAAAGATAGTCTCATGCTACCTATAATTGTTATAATTAAGCCCTGCGCTAGTTGAAACAACAAATTATCATATATGTAGGCCTACAATCTTACATGGACCTATACGGATTTTTGCTAGAATTTCAGTCAAAGGTAAGAATTAATTTTTTGATAGCATTTTACAGGTTTAAAGACAGTTCGTGTTCACGTAGGCCTACCATAATGAAATTTCACCAACATAATTCAAACAGAACAAAAGTTATATCACTTTCAGTGAGTCCATCCGCTGTTTTTTACGATTGAAAAGTATAACACTACAAAAAGCAAATTTTTTTGTATTAAGTCACATCTCAAATAATTGTTATCAAATAAATTTGACATTGCCAGATAGGCCTATACGTTATTATTTTACTTATATAAAGATGATAATGTTGGCAAATAAAGAATCTACCAGCTTAATATTTTTTAAATTAAAACAGTGAATTTAAAATTTCTAAAATATTAAAAACGAACAAGGTGTCAAATACATGCAGACAAAATGCTTATTCAGACTAAGTCTTGATGAGTAGTATCATGGAGCTATTATATAGCCATAAACATCGCTCACTCTGATAAACAGTGATAGCCTAACCAGTGCCGGCGCTAGGGTACCTGAGGCCCCCACCCCAAAAAAAACCTCGAGGCCCCCATACTTTGAGCTGTCATCTCAGCAAAATTTCTCATAAAATAAATGCTGGAAGACATGGTGTACAAAAAGACTTCAATAAATGTCAATTACAAATTGTTAAAATAATATTTGGAATTTCCACGCTGAAATGGTAGAACTTTAAGCTGTGATTTTTACAGAATTGCTCATTTTTCAATGCTGCTAGTCGTGGTTTAGGACCTCAGAGTGTCCCCTCTCCATTGTTTAAATTTGTCCGCTTTGTCAACTGTAATGGTAGCATTTATAGGCTGTCACCTTAACAAAATTGATCATTATTGATGGACAGGGCATGGATCATACTTATGAAATACCGGTATCTCTGAAATATTGGTGATACAAGGACTCCGTCCAAACCAATTGTGGGGCCGTGCCCCTGTCCACTCCCTCCCAAAGTCTCCCATTTGGTTGAAGCACAATATTATTGTTCCATTGGTTTCTAAGAAGTTGCAAAGAAACTTAGAACGCGTAAAGTCTTAAAGGCAAGTTGTAAAGCAGTATCAAGTTTTCGTGGTAAAACTGACATGAGATGTAGGTTTAACTTGTTAAAATCGCTTATTATAATGTCATGTACATATATACTTGTTAAATAATTATATATGTAGGGCCTTGTAGGTCCATGCAATACATAGGCCTCTCTATATATTTACACACACATGCATACAAGGATGCGTGTGCTCACGAGTGCAGGTGCATCTGTACAACGTTCGTGGTTTGTGTATAAAGCGGAAGTGATTGATTTGACGTGCAATGCGCATGCGCAACAGAGCAACGATTGGCGTTCATAGGAGGAACCTGAGTCACACCTTCGAGGTTAGTAGGGAGATGGAAAGAGGTTGAATGGGACGACGCGTGGAGTGGGGGTGGGGGTGGGGTGGGGCAGGGATTCATGGGTCCCTGAAGGGATTGGGAGAGTTGGATGGAGATTCTAAGGCGCCAGAGTTGTCCCTCTGTGGGAAAGGACATGGATATCTCCATGCGATCATATGCACCTACATGTTTGCTTGTATGTTTGCTTATGTATGCATGTATGTATGTATGTATGTATGTATGTATGTATGTATGTATGTATGTATGTATGTATGTATGTATGTATGTATGTATGTATGTATGTATGTATGTATGTATGTATGTATGTATGTATGTATGTATGTATGTATGTATGTATGTATGTATGTATGTATGTATGTATGTATGTATGTATGTATGTATGTATGTATGTATGTATGTATGTATGTATGTACATGTATGTATGTATGTATGTATGTTTGTATGTATGTATGCACATGTATGTATGTACATGTATGTATGTATGTATGTATGTATGTGTGTTTATGTATGTATGTATGTATATATGTATGTATGTATGTATGTATGTATGTATGTACATGTATGTATGTATGTATGTATGTATGTATGTATGTATGTATGTATGTATGTATGTATGTATGTATGTATGTATGTATGTATGTATGTATGTATGTATGTATGTATGTATGCACATGTATGTATGTGCATGTTTGTATGTATGTATGTGTGTTTATGTATGTATGTATATATGTATGTATGTATGTACATGTATGTATGTATGTATGTACATGTATGTATGTACATGTATGTATGTATGTATGTATGTATGTATGTATGTATGTATGTATGTATGTATGTATGTATGTATGTATGTATGTATGTATGTATGTATGTATGTATGTATGTATGTATGTATGTATGTATGTATGTATGTATGTATGTATGTATGTATGTATGTATGTATGTATGTATGTATGTATGTATGTATGTATGTATGTATGTATGTATGTATGTATGTATGTATGTATGTATGTATGTATGTATGTATGTGTGTGTGTATGTGTGTATGTATGTATGTATGTATGTATGTATGTATGTACGTACGCATGTATGCATGTATAATGTAGCCTAGGTATGTATATGTGGGTAAATACAAAATCTTAAGACCTCTATCGGTGAGATCAGACATCGCGGCTTCACATCTGCTCCCAGAGGAGTCTTCTTTCCCGCCTCCGTGGGTCGATGTCATGCGCAGATTCCTGCCTACTTATTTACTCATCTGATTCACGGCAATGACTCACATCATTCTATCTATAGTCGTCGTTGTGTCTATTTATATCTTCCGTTCAATGTTAATGGCGCAAACATTGCATATTTACCAGAAACTCACCAAAACCTTTGGGATTATTTATCATGGACCTTGAATATAATATCATATCCTTAGACGGCGTGTTAAGTTGATTATTTTCCTTAAATAGCCCATTATTTCCGTCTATATATTAAGATCAATGTTTTATTCATTGGAAGACGTGCAGAGAAAAAGCCTCTCGAATGCCATATTAGCCTATATATAGAATAAAATGAATATGTCATATAAATAATAGATTTAATATGCTGCTCCAGATTGCGCGATGTAAGGAGACGTGTTATCAACGCAAGGAAGCAAGTAAGTAGGTAAGTATATTCTCTATTTTGACAAGCTGACTTAGAAGCACACTGATGTGATTACAGTGTGGATGGTTTAGTCACAAAGGACAAAGAGTTAAATATAGTCTACAGACAGCCCGCATACATGACATTGTGGGATGAAGGTCTAGCCTATAAATCATATACATTGTGGAGATGAATTTTCTTGAAGAGCAGCTATAGATAAATATAGCCTATGTGACTTAAAAATTGCATGCTGATTAATTGTCAATATAATACCGTGCAAATTAGCAGAAAAAAATATTCTACAAATAGACTAGATACGTCTATTGTTAGCTTCCTTTTTGTGATTATATGGGCTATATAATTATATTAGGCCTACGCATACAATATTATCTCTTGGAAAGCTGACGCGTCTCATTAGCGCTAGGGTTTGGGTTTGTACTTTGTAGACGTAACTTAAACTAACTTAATTTTTTATTGATATGATACACGAGGTGGGATAAAGATCATAAAGTAGGCCCTAAACTTAGTCTTAGGCTATTATAAGTTAGACTATAGCCTATGCTATTATAAGCTATGAGCTCCAGGCAGCTGGGTTAATATGCTGCTTGCATGGAAGAATGACAAACCGCGTATACGTGGAATTAGACCTAAACTGAAGCGGTTATAGCGCTGCTTGCATTGGTGCGTAGGCTACCTTGAGCATGCAAGGAATTGCTCGTCGAATTGCTGCATGAAAGTCATCAATGCTCGGCAGTATATGATCGTGTGTGGAATTCCGAAATTCAGAAGAAGAGCAATTTCAGATGCAGTTGTATTGTCATTTTGTAGGCCTATCGTATCGTATTGCATTGTATCATATTGCATCATGTATAATATATCTTATTTTATTGTATCATGTTGTATTGTAGGCCTATCATACTGTACTGTATTGTATCATAATTGTTGTATTATATCAAATAATATTGTATTGTGCCGCGTTGTTATTGCAATGCTATTGCATTATATCCCACTGTATTGCATCATAGGCCTACTGTATCGAATCAAATTGTATTGTATCAAATTGTATTGTACCTGTTTTCTTAAATAATCGAATATGTTTAGCATTTATAAATGCATCATACATGCATCAAATATTGTACGATGTACAGTCTACAAGATTCTGATTTCTGACATTTTCATTTCTACCAACAACACAAAATAGAACTTATATAGAAGTCTAATTTTTTAAATTCTAAAACACCTGAAACTAAAATCGTCCTTCTTGCGCCGTGTACCGCCTACGTTATTAATTTTTTTAAAGGATCTACATGTATAAAGGCTGAAAGCAACAAAAGCAAAAAGATATCTTTGCAACCCATCAGAATACGATGCCGCGTTCGTGACCAAGCCAGTGTGTCGCCGGATATTCCATCCACCTAAGGCTATCCGTGGGAATGAATAAATACCGGAAATAGAATAGGCTATCCGAAAGGATTAACCGTTCTATCCATTCAGCGCATAATTATTGAAAATAATTATGATTCGTAAATTTATGCCGCAAGGAAAATTTATGCAGCAAGCAAAATTTATAGTGACTAATTATAGGCCTAATAGTTTTAAGTGTCCTAAGCAATGTCCAGAGCAAGGCAACTCGAATTTAGTTAGCTACTCGAAGTGTTCTTAAGTGTTCTGAAGTGTTCTAAATTCTCTAGGCTAAGTGCTCTAAAACCAAAACAAATAAAGTTATAGTTAGTAGGAAAAAACACACCTGTTAGTGGCGATGTTTAAAACAAGTAAATGGACGTTAATTTGCAAAAATAAACACACTCGAAACGGCATCTTTTCAACTTCTCTTCATCTGAGAGATACGATTCTTAGGAGGGGGGGGGGGGAGGGAAGAGATATGATACTCTATAGATATTGTGACACCGGCACTTAGCTTCAGAGTAATGCTTCGTAAATAATTTGAAGTCTACGATAACCTTTAAGAGGTAGGCTTACTCCTCTTGCGATTTTCTTTTATCTCGTTTCATCCAAACTGACAAAGTACCTCGACACTCTTCAACCTCTTCTCCTTATCTTCCATGCAGCCGCTCCGATTCCAAACACCATCCATCATTGTGTTGCCATCACAAGAGTCTACACTCTCCACCTGCCTCGTGACCTCCTCGATATTTCGACTTTGAACCGGGCCACACTATTAACCCCGCCTCGTCACTGATTTTGTTTTCATCCAATAAACTGGTTTCTCATGGACCGCCAGGAAATGCTGAGTCGGTTCCGCGAAGGAAAAGAGAGAGGAAATAAAAGTTGAACCGAATGAAAAATGGTCGCACGTCTAAACACAGATGAAAAATGACGTCGGTCTGATGATAGCGACTAATACTTGGAAAACTGCGGAACACGAACCATCCGGAGAGTGGGGACTGGGGTATACCCCGCAGTCGATCGAGTCGATCGATCGAGTCGATCATAACTCGGCCAAGTCGAGTCGATCGAAAAATCGTCGACTCGATCGACTTGCGAGTCGAGTCGATCGTGAGACATGCCAAGTCGAGTCGATCGAAAAATCGTCGACTTGCAAGTCAAGTCGATCATTGCTCCGTCGACTGGACTCCACTTAAAAATATTTATCTTAGACCTACTATTTCTTGAAGTCTCAAAGTGAACTACATGATATAATGACGTAGGCCTAATTCAGTTTTTCCACATGAGTGCAGCTAATGAACCTTTTGGCAGCTGACGATTTCGTGTTTGTGGAACTGTGAAAGTTGATAGACGTACGTTTTCGATTTGAGTTCAACCAGTAGAGGCGGATACAGAAATATTTGACGGGGGGGGGGGGTCAAATTATTTGGTCCTGGGCCGACAAAATGTTTTGTTGGTCTTCCGTGGAAAAATCCTTCTTTTAGTCTTTCGCCCAAAAAACTTCTAAAAACTCGTGGCAACTCCGGTTACTTAAAATCTGATGACTTTTTTAGTCATGTGCTAGTTTCTCTCTCACCTTCCAGTTCCAGTTGCGTTGATTTACAGCTTCTTGAAAACTGATGGGAGGAGGGTCCGAATGGAGTGGGGGCATGGCCGGATTGCCCTCTTGGATCCGCTCTTGAATGAGCAGGATACATTTAGGCCTGTATAAATTATTATATGTAGATGGTAATTTTGAGAATATAAAACGGGGCCTTTTATGACGTCACTTTGATCAGGATACAGATCTACTATCATATAATTTCATTAATTTTGAGAATACAAAACTAGACCCATGCTTATTGTGACGTCACTCTGATTATGATGCAATTTTTTACTATTATAGGCCTATTACAGGTTCACCTCGAGAATTAAAACAACTAGGCCTATTGTGACGTCACTTCGATTATGATACAAAATGTAATATTATAGAAGTGCATTTTGATAATATAAACAAGGCCTACTGTGACGTCACTTTAATTATTATAGATATCTACTAGTAAAGAAGAGTATAAACTAGACGAATTGTGACGTCACTTCGATTATTACGCAGATCAACCGTAATAATTTTTGAAACTCATTAATTTTACAGAATCTAAACGAGGCCTATTGTGACGTCACTACGATTACAGTGCACATCTACTATAAATTCACTGAGAATACGAAATTAGGCTTAGTGTGACGTCACGCAGATTTCATTTTGAGATCATATAACTGCAGGGGTGAGCAAGAGACAAAACTAGGTCAAGTCGACTCGAAGTCGATCGAGTCGTGAAAAGGTCGGCGAGTCGACGAAGTCGATCAAGTCGATCGTCGGCCGAGCAGAGTCGATCGTAGCCCACGACTCGATCGACTGCGGGGTATAGACTGGGGGACCAGTGTGGTGGGTGGTGGGGTGGTCGTAGGGAATACAAGTCAAG
>OX243815.1:43444931-43732431 GCA_945859605.1 Lumbricus rubellus | reverse complement strand
CTCTGCGCCGGCCGCGCCGCGCCGCCGCCGCCGACATTTTGAGGGCGCCGCCGCCGCCGATTTTTCTTGGTCGGCGCGCCGGCGCCTCCGCCGCCGACAATTTGTCGGCGCGCCGCCGATGCCACGTTGATTTGTTTATTTATTTTTGTTGCATTTTCATCTCTTGCATGATTTCGCGATAAAATTATTGTGTCAGTGCGAAATAGAATCTTTTTCTTAACTTCTTCTATTTTTCCTATTCGTTTTGACTTTTGAAGAGTGCGCCTAACTTTGAAACTTCGTGGATTTTGTGATTCGATTTGAATTATGGCAGCAACGATGGTAAATAAAACCCTCCAGGTTGGCCTACAGTACGTGAATTGTTATGCCATGTGTGCCTCTTGCATGATAGTCTGACCGTACGCTAGGATTGAAGAGAAGAGTCAGCTGTCTAAATATTAGGATACATGTTACTCTCACGTTGCAAAGCGGTCATGCTCGGCAATTTTACGTAGTCGATTGGTCGCCTCTGCAGGTTTGTGATTCCTATTGTCGGCCAGTTACTACCCAATTCCAATTTTTCCACCAATATCAGACTCCACGGTGCACGTGATCTATGTGAAATTGGAAATTTAGCTTCCGAACTTGATAGGCCTGTCTACATGCACAATGGAGCAATGTTAGGCAATTGGCCAGTAGATTCTATTTTGTCAGCTATTTGATCAACGTCTCACAAACAAGCTCCGATTAGGAAAAGAAAATCATTTCGCGTAAACATGTGTAGCTTATTGTGACTTTGCTTGTATAGATCCATAGACTTGTGCATAGCAATTAGGTTTAAAGAAGATGCTAAGAGTTTCGAATGGAAGTCGTTCGGATTATTGGCCGATAAATCAGGAAAGGTGGTGAATTCTGATCAAGTTTACTACTCAGTGGGCTTTGAATAGGGAAAATAAAGAACTACAAGCAGTGCACCCTCATCTGTTGACAAGATCACACGTATTCTTTCACGATAATCCCATTTTGTGACAGAAAAATTTCTAGGCAAACACAGTATGTATGTATGTATGTATGTATGTATGTATGTATGTATGTATGTATGTATGTATGTATGTATGTATGTATGTATGTATGTATGTATGTATGTATGTATGTATGTATGTATGTATGTATGTATGTATGTATGTATGTATGTATGTATGTATGTATGTATGTATGTATGTATGTATGTATGTATGTGTGTGTGTGTGTGTGTGTATGTATGTATGTATGTATGTATGTATGTATGTATGTATGTATGTATGTATGTATGTATGTATGTATGTATGTATGTATGTATGTATGTATGTGTGTGTATGTATGTATGTATGTATGTATGTATGTATGTATGTATGTATGTATGTATGTATGTATGTATGTATGTATGTATGTATGTATGTATGTATGTTTGCATACATGCGTGTATGTACGTATGTACGTATGTATGTATGTATGTATGTATGTATGTATGTATGTATGTATGTATGTATGTATGTATGTATGTATGTATGTATGTATGTATGTATGTATGTATGTATGTATGTATGTATGTATGTATGTATGTATGTATGTATGTATGTATGTATGCATGCATGCATGCATGCATGCATGCATGCATGCATGCAACTATACAATTTCAGCTGGTCGCGTCAAGATAATGAGCCTTATTCAGCAGATGAAAGAAATTGAATGTAAAGAAGATAATACATATCCCTCCCCAAATTTTTACGGTTCATAAGACAAGTCAATAGTAAAATAGGCAGGTGGCTCAGCCACTGCGCAAACAGTTCATTGACTTCTATTAGTTGGTTAATCGTTACATCAGCTGGAGGTCTGAGTTTGAAACCGCTGTCATGTGGTATGATAATAAAGCTGTTGTAGATTTTTTTTTCAACGTCTATTCTGAGAATAATTGTTTTTCATGAATATTAATTTAAGATCAGATAATTGCCAAAAAATAATCGCTGAACATGCATGTCTTTATAATTATAGGTTGCTTGTGTAACAACTTTTAAAGTAGGTATGCGACGCTGGAGCACCAATCCCACAACGCCGCGCCGCGCCGCCGACGCCGACATTTTGAAGGCGCCGCCGCCGCCGATTTTTGTTGGTCGGCGCGCTGCCGCCGCCGCCGACCAAAAATGACCGCCGCGCCGCCGCCGACACTCGCAAGTCGGCGCAGGGCTCTAAATTGACGTCATGAGGAATGGAAGGTCAAGTTTAAGAAGCCGCTGTTTGGTTACAAACCACATCAGTTGAGTATTAGAGGAGTTAAGTCGGTTGGCCGACATACAAGAGTGAAGATCATGTGACAGTGCATGCGTCAATCGATCCTCAATATAATAATTATATAATTATACCTGCTCAACCTGAGGACCATGACATTCTGCAAAGGCTTCAACGCCACATTTCAGCTATGCATCAATATTTTTTGCAACACGTTGTAGGCTATTGATTACATGCTATGCGTATGTGCATTGTGCAGGTCTATGTTCGCTTCTCATGCAGTGTACATGTTTATATAACATGCATAATAGCATTGCATATAATTGTGCACGATTTTATATATACATGTATGTAATATGTGTGTCGTAGTCTATACTTATCGACAGATAAATAGATGCGCTGTGGCTTTTGTTCTGACGTAGCGTTTTGATCAATTGACGTTTTTGTGACCAACAAAGGAATCGTAAACAATGCGAAGATCACTAGCTGTCACTTCTACCACATCGATCCAACTCTCTGTCTCTGTCTGTCTGTCTGTCTGTCTGTCTGTCTGTCTGTCTTTTCGCCATTGTCCTAATCTCCGTCTCTATGTCTGTCTCTATATGCATCTTTTGAGTCAATGCCACACTTCGTCGGTCTGACTAGCTTTGTCCCTAACACTGTGTGTCCCTCTCGATATCTCTCTCATTATATCGATCTCCATTTTTCTGTATGCTTGTGTCTGTCTAGCTCTCCTTGTCACTGTCTATCTATCTCTGTCTATTTATCTGTGTCTCTGTCTCTGTCTATGTTTTTGTCTCCGTCTCTGCCTCCAGCTCTGTCTCTGTCTATGTCTCTCTCTGTCTACCTGCCTCTGTCTAGCTGCCTCTCGCCTAGCCTTTATCTCTATATTTTATAAATCTCTGTCTCTGTCTCTGTCTCTCTGTCAGTATATCTGTCTGTCTGTCTGTCTGTCTGTCTGTCTGTCTTTATCTCTCTGTGAACCCAGGGTCCTTTTCTGTCGCTCTACCCATCAACGCCACCCCCACCCACCCACCATTCTCCAGTCGTTCATTGGCTTCCATTATTTATCGTCGACGTGATGCCACCAACTGCGTCGAACCGTTTCGCACAAAAACTCAAATAACGCGAACGAATAATTCAGCAGAAACACCGAGAGACATCGCCTAGCAACCGAAATTCCAACGCTCACGCATACACACGCACACACACGCACACACACGCATACACAGGCATACACACGCATACACACGCATACACACACAAACATGCACGTACACACACACACCTACGCACACAGCTACAGAGCCATCTCTGCAGTCTGCACACAGGAAACGGTGAGAAGAACAATATATTTTATATTCACTAACGCTATAGATGTGAACTAAGCTTATAATACCTAATTGATTAACATTTCATGTATATAACGTAGGCTATTATACGTGTCTATCATTGTAAAATGGCCTAAACAATGTACATAAATTATATATAAGTATAGATATATAATTATACATGTATCTCTTAAAAAATTATACATGTATGTGTCATTCAATAGCGTATCATATAATGACATCTAAAATGGAATATATATCAACTAATTACCATTGAGCACGTCCAGTGCACACACACACACCACACACACCACACACACACACACACACACACACACATATTATATGTATGTCATTCAATAACGTATCATATATCAAACCTTAGACCTTGGTCCTTCTCATGAAGCACTGCGCATTGGACAACGCAGTTTCTCCATTCCTCTCTGTCCGTCGCCATCTCAACAGCGTCGTCATCATATACATGTATATATACATGCATACGTATAATATGTATATATTACGTACACTACTAACCACATTCGACGTATATAACATATACTATATAATATATATTATATCCTATAAGCTTACATGATTGTGTAATACACATAACTAAAAACTATTCATCCATATACATCAGCCATTGTTGCAACGTTTTGCATTGTTCAAATGCCTCGATCCATTTTTCAACGTCGACTCGCGCCGACATAACTTCCGATAATAGCAATACAAATTTTAAATCATTAATAATTGCAAATATGCTGCTGCGAATATTGGCGTCATAAATAACGCCTGGAAATAATTAGAGCTGCCGAGTATTATAGGCAGCGTCCACTGATGTGTGGAAGATACACGAGGTATCATCCATATCCATCCGCGCGTGTCCTCTCCCTCAAATGGGAGCCAGGCGTGTGATACAATAGCTGCTGCTGTCGATGCGAGTTATTTCTGGATGCTATTGATTTCCACTGGTCATTGTTAGGCGGCAACAAAGGGCGATCTATTGTTGTTCCGTCTTAACGCAGCAGGGAGGCAGTGGTCGGATCTCATTCGTGAACTGGCTTCCACGAAGATACGTGACACGAGGTTCATCAATCTACTTTCTATTGCTCCACGTTGCAAGGAGCATTCTGTTTGATACGGGTGTTGTATGTCAACCTTTGATTGCAATTATGTGAAATTGAAATTGTAATTCCGATTGTTATTGTAGATGCAATATTGTAATTGCAACTGTAATTGTAATTGCGGCAGCAATTGTAATTGTATATTAATCATAGTTTTACAATTGCAATATTGCTATCGTAGATGCAATTGCAATTGCAGTTGCTGTGCAATGTGCATGCTTACAATTGCATCTGTAAGTGGGATTGTGATTGCAATTGCAATTGCAGTTGCAATTACAATTGCATATGTAATTGCAATTGTCGAAATAGTAACATTGTAACCGCATATTTGTATAGCGCCGCCTCGACAGACTCATCAGTCTCTTATGTGCGATCACGTTTCGTGCATTTCGTCATTTGTTTCGTTCCTGCATGTGCATTTATGTCCTCATTCACAATGCATTTCCATTCATTTCTAGACATTGTTTCGTTTTCTAATAATGAAGGCAACTGTTGATTGATACTTGATTGCAGAACGTGCAGCTGATTGCAAGTTCCTTTCAATCAACGGAACATACAGAGAAAAACAGATGGCATCATTCTTGGACGTAGCGAACTCCTCATCACACCCCATTGACCTTGGCGGCATGCGTGGTGGCGGTGGCGGTGGCTCACCCTTTCCCCTGTTGGGTGGTAGCAGCGACATGGGCAATGACACCGACGACTGGTACAAGTCACCCGACAATGACACCCTCTACGTTCAGCGGCAGATCGCGTGGATGGAAACTGCTCGCGCCAGTCTCGATCACGTGGCCATACCGATCGTCTGCCTCGTCGGTATCCTTGGCAACGCCTTCAACTTCTACGTCTTCTACTGTCGCTGGTACCTGAAGTTCATGAACGACGCCGAGAAGTCGGTGACGGTCGGACTGATGTCCCTTGCGCTCTCCGACGCCATGTTCTGCGTGTCCGCCCTCCCCAGTCTCTTCCTCTACGCCCCGTTCGCGGTGAGATCAAGGTCCCCTGCGCTGACCGCCCTGACGCTGCACTACAACGCCTACAAGGGCTTCTTCCTCAACATGTTCATCCTCACCAGTACCTGGCTGATCGCCGCCATCTCTATTCAACGCGTCGTTGTCCTGTCTGTCAGCAGGGGGCGCTGCTGTGTGACCCACGCCCGCAAGACGGCCCTCATACACCTCGCCATCTTCCTCGCCTCCTTCGTCGTCTGTCTGCCGCTTCTTCTCCGCTATCGGGTCATCACGAGTCCGTGTTTCGGCGACAAAGTCTGCTACTACGTGGAGTCCTCAGGGCCGTTGACCTACGCGCCCTTCAAGACGGCCTACCAGGTCTTCTGGACGATCTTCGGAACCCTCGCTCCGCTGATCCTGCTCGCGTTCAGCAACATCCGCCTGCTCCTCATCCTCAATCGCGGCAGGGTCTCTGAGCGTGACGGTGGAGGCACGGCGAAGGACCGCAGCAGCGGGGCGAGGCAGATCACCGTGCTCGTCATCGCCATGATCCTCTCCTTCCTCGTCCTCGTCTGCCCCTCGATGGTTGTCGAATGCCTCAGCTGGATCCTCGTGAGACCGCGAGGAGACCCCGTCCAGACACCGCTCTACGATGCCCAGTCCTTCTTGCTTGCCATTTCAGTCACCAATCTCCTGCAGGCGATCAAGTTCTCCTTCGACTTCCTGCTCTACTGCACCGTCAACCGTCAGTTCAGAAGAGAGTTCCGCGCCTGCAAGGTCAACGACAGCTGCCGACTGTCGAAGGTTGACCACGAGGTGATCGCAAACCTCAGGATCGATCAGCCGCGTTAATTCGGGGTGAGAGGTCAACCATGGCGCCGAGGATGGGATGGGGGTCAGGGACGCATCGGTGAAGGGCAGTGGAACAGGAGCAGGCTTCTTTCCACTGGAGAGGGAAAACGAGGGTTGACTCTAAGCAGAAAATGTAGAAATGTAGAGTCTGGGTGTTTTATGGGGCGGTGTGCAGCAATGAAGAACAGAGGATCTAAGGACAGGAGCGGCTTGTGGGACAGGAGATGTGGTTGGGGGAAATGTTCTTTGAATGGGAGACAGTTCTGAATTGTTGAATCGTCGAGTAAAAGGGCAATTCATGAACAAATTGCCTGGAAAGCTGTGGGGAAGTATGGTGAAGAAATGCACTTTTACTGGAAGACAATTTTTTTCGTTTTGAATCGTTAACCGTTGAGACAGTGACCAATTTATGAAGGAACATCTGGGGAAACTGCGGCATGTTAGGGATATGTAGGATGCTTTTATTGGAAGTAACTGTTAAGTATCGTTTTTGATTCGTTGTATCATTGGGCATAAGACCAATTTTTGAACAAGCTGCCTGGAAAACTGTAAATATTAAATGACGATGGCGGCATGATTGTATAGGAATGGGAGGGGGAGAAAATTAATCTTCAACATGAGATACTGGAAGCCAGTGCAAGAAAAACACATGAGAACACAAGCGATGTCTACAGGGAAATGTATTCGCCGATCTATGCATGCATGGCGAAGAGTTTTGAATCGTAGCCTATATACGGAGGCGAGGGGAATTTATTGACGGGAAAAAGGCCGGTGAAAATACATGTAGTTTTTTCAATTAGATTCTTTGTGTACCATTAATCTTCCACGGAAGACATCGATATCCAGCGAGAGAGGAAGAGCAGCTTTGGTGCAGGAGCAAATTAACCGTAAGCAAATAGATTACATCAGGATACAAGTTCGAATCCTTGGGGAGAAGATCTACGAATGGTATCACAATGCCTGAGGAAACTGCATATTGAATGAGCGATTGCTTGGAACTATGGAGCTAGTCCCTCTTTCACGACATAGATATAATAGTCCTACCAGGAACCATTGGAGAGAAAACTCCTACAAGATGGGGAATTGTGATAATACTGGAACGCGGAAACGCTATACGCTTTTCTTCTGTACGTCGCATCGTGCTATATTCACGATTGCCACATTTTACAGGTTGTGTTCAATGTTTAACAGTAACTGTTCCTGGGCTGAAGTAAGGAAACAAGTCTGTAATTGACACATATAGGCCTACTCCGCTTTGATAGCGTGTGCGTAGATCTAGTATTACGCTGAACATTATTATAAATTGAACAGCTGGGTTCTATTTAAATAATTATTGTGAATCCTGCATGATATTATTTTATATATCCACACTTTTACGGAAGTGTTTATTAAGC
The DNA here is from genome assembly GCA_945859605.1 of Lumbricus rubellus. NCBI lineage: Eukaryota > Metazoa > Annelida > Clitellata > Crassiclitellata > Lumbricidae > Lumbricus > Lumbricus rubellus. The sequence goes on along the minus strand of OX243815.1, from coordinate 43,724,536 downwards.
TTTGATGTTATTCTTCGCAGTAAATAACCGCCTCAGATAAACTATAGTAATCAATTAGAGTAGACCAAACAAACTGACGCTAAAAATAAATAAATGTTGTATGTTATTTTAGTAAACGTCATTTTCATCACGACCGAAAAAATGACGAAAAGTTGCGAACAGACTTTATTTTGTGTAAACTTGAACTTGAACTTGAAAGCTATTGAGTTGTAGGCTATTGTAAATTCCAGAGATTGAATTGTCGAGATGTTGAAAGGGGTTCAACACACCCAATTCATTTTGCAACTCATCCAGTTTACAGTCCCGACAATTACCTTACGGGGAGTAAGTTAGACCCCCAACACAGTTTTTCACTTTGATTCTATCTTATTTCAATTTTATGAACTCTTATTGACTTGCTCTTTCTCCTCAGTTTTTCTTGTGTCATAAATTATTTTTCCTTAGAGCTATTAATCGTCTGAAGATAAAAACTCGAGAGTTTTAAAGAAAAATGGACCAATTATTCTGCTTGGTCTTTGTTACTCAGCTGAAGGCCGAGCACACCAAAAGATTAATCACGCATACTGGGTTTAGGTAAACGCAAGAAATCCTTATCAGGGCATTTGGGCATGATGTTACAATTTTTCAAACCTCAAAAATTCAAACTTGACAATTCAAACTCTGGATATGACTGCATATCTTGCCGAAGAGTATATTAAATCATTATTGATATATTATAATCTAACGTTGAGCCCACGGGCGATGAATGTAGGCTACCGGTTCGTGAATCTAGCGACAAACTATTTTTACGACAAAGTCAGAAACGACTGGCGGCCAATGAACTGTTTAAGTTATGCAGCTTATGCTCGATTGTTATACATTTGCAGAGGAACTCTACATCATCTTAACATAATTTTTATTATGTCTGCTACTTTTTCCCCTAAAACGAAACAATCACTTCAGACGTCCATATAAGTGACCAAGAACAGGGGCGGATCCAGGGGGTCAATCCGGCCATGGCCCCCATTTAAAAATTGCATGGGACGTGGCCCCCATTTGGTTTTCATAGCACAAAGGGATGACGACGAGACGACTCAAACAGGTAAATTTTCTGACATTTCGGCCGGATGACTAAAAAAGTTCATCAGATTTTGTCGGCAAAGATGACCGAAAATTTTGGGCCCCCTTCGAAAATTTCTGTATCCGCCCCTGAACAAGAATGAAATTGGGATTCATAATGTAGGCCTATATAATATATTATAGGCCAGGTCTACTTAGAACTTTTCAAACTCATTCAGCCGTTCTGTGTGGACAGTTACTTATAGACCTATATAAGTAGGCTAGTTTTGACATAATTATGAGCTAATTTAAGCATTGAAGTTTGAATGTCGTGTGACTTTCTGTACATTATGTCTTCATTCAATATTTCTTGAATTTCTTCGACAAATAAAAAGCATTACATCAACGCTGTTAATATTTGCATTGTCAAACTGGTCATATAGTTTCAATTGTACCAACATTCCGCCATGAACTTCGCTGTGTGCAATGTGATGGACGACAATGATATCCTGAGCAATGGGGAGTACGAGGGGTCCGAGGGATGAAGAAGAGGAGAAAGAGGAAGGGAAAATAGAAAAATCGAGTGAAAGAAAAAATCCAGAGGAATGTGACGTGGCAGTCAATAGTTTCAGCTTAACGAATAACGACAATGCAATGTGTGATAACAAAGAACAATAGCGTCGTCCTCCTTCTTTGTCCAGGCTTGGGACTGGCACTTCAAAAGTGCTTTCAGTGGCGGATTTAAACCAGTCCATTAGGAAGCAATTCCCGCTTTCAAAACATTATTAAGTACAAAACAATGTAGGTTATACGCAGGGGCGGATCCAGGGGGGGCAAATCCGGCCATGGCCCCCCATTTAGAAATGCCATGTATCGTGCCCCCCCCCCCATTTGGTTTCAGCGGCTGCTGAAATGGTATGATTTTCCAGAAATTTAGGCCGGATGACTAAAAAAAAAGGTCATCAACTTTTTTGGCGGATGCGAATTTTTTTGTCCCAGACCCAAGGTCTCAAGAATTTTTTGGCCCCCCCCGTCTAAAGTTTCTGTATCCGCCCTTGGTTATACGGTAGGCTATAACACGTTCGCTTCTGCTGCTGAGAATATGTCCGCTAAACAGCTTAGAGTCTTAGACTTAGACATTGAAGTCGTTTCTAAGCACAACAAGACTCTTTCAGAGTAACATACAAGACACATTCACAATGACGTGGCCAGCAGACTGACAGACATTAAGGTCCGACGTATTTTTCACAGGTCGTTATAAGCGTATATTTGAATTGCAGAATACCAATTCCAATTGCTTCTCAACTCGCATCATCATGTGCGTGCGTGTATGTGCGTGTGAATTTGTCTGTATGTCTGTGTGCTTGTTTGGGTGAATTTGTGTATGTGTGCATCATTTTCTGTCAGTGTTGATATAATGATTTTATATCTGCCACATCGCTTAACATCTTTCACACGTGAAAACAGAGTCCACAGTTAAAGACTGGCATGTTGTAGTATAATAGACCATTGTAGATCCTTTATTACTTCATGGGCAAACTCAGTATGGGACATCGAAAAATAATGTGATACAACAAGTGCAAGTAATAATAGAGTAAAGTAATAATAGAGTAAGGTAGACTATACATCAATGCGTAGTAAATGTTAACCACATGTTATTACATTTGGGTCCTCAAATCTCAATTGGGTCTTGCTCCGAAATATCTTTGTGGCCTTATACTTCGCCCCATTTCTACCACTTCGCTGCGTCCACTTAGGTCCTCTGATCGGCTTGACCTCTTTGTTCCCCGAGTCAGGATCAATCCAGATCATTTTGCCTGTATATATTGGCCCTTCCATATGAAATGGACTTCCACCATCAGTTCAATGTCATTCTCTTTGGTAGTATTTCTCTCATCGCAAAACTCTTCTTCTATCTCGGGTTGGGAGCGCCTCTGAAAGGCTCTTTCTGTGAGAAGCGCCTAATTTATAAATTGTCAAATACAATACAAATACAATACATGTTAATAAGCGTAGAGCATCCTACATAACAATGAATCCTTTCGTTGGAATAGAACTGAGCGCGGAATTTCACGGCTGTGGGAAAGTCAACTTTAAAAGATATTTAATCTACAGAGAGAGAATGAATAGATGGCATAAAGTTAAAAAAATTTGAGCTGCGATATGGGAGAAAATCTAGACCAGTGGACGCCGTTTGTGTACGACTTTGCTTCTGTAGGAATGTCAAGGAAAAACTCGGTCGCAGAAATCTTGTTATTTACGTTGACGAGAATCTTGAGATAAGGAGAAGAATTCCGAATTGAGGCGAGTAGCCTAAGTGGTACACGTTTCGACAAGTGCTTTAAAGAACTTTTTGCCTCGACGAGTGACATTTCAGTGGCCCAGAGTGTTGTATACATGCATATAAGTTTCCAAGAATGAAACTCAGATGCTGATTGTACAAAGAACTTTAAAAACTCATATGCCGTGCTTATTGGACAGTTCTTGAATCCAGGCAGCCTGCATTTGGTGTAATTGTAATCGCAAACTATACAGTTATCTTAGCGCTGCCTTAATGCTAGGTGGAGGGCACCAGCTTATTCACGAGCGACGCGCCGCGTCGGATGGATTGTCTGGATATGACGTGTCTGGTTGCTAGAGAGTCGTAGTTAAAAATAGGCATCAGTTTGCGGAAGAGCAAGTGCTCATCTTCGCCTATGTATGTGCGGGGGCCATGGGCGAAAACCTAGGGGAACAGGGGGACGGTCCCCCCAACGGAGGTGTTGGGGTACTGCCCATGCATTCCCCCTCAATCGTTGAGCGTTATTACTAAAAAAAGGTCATCACCTTTTTTGGCGGGGAAAATAGAACATTTTCTTGCATTTCCTTGACTTTCGGCCAGGTGACTAACAAAAGTCATCAACTTTTTTGGCGGTGAAAATAGCAATTTTTTTTACTTTTCGACCAGATGAGAAAAAAATCTCGCGTATTTTCTTCGGCCCCCCCCCCCAAGTCTCCGCCCAGGTTTCCGCCTATGGCGGGGCCCACAGTAAGATATGTTTAGGTTAATTGAACATCATTCTGAATTCTACGAGAAACAAGTGCAGTTGATCGTGCAGAGATAGGCCTATAATAATAATAATAATAATAATAATAATAATAATAATAATAATAATAATAATAATAATAATAATAATAATCAGACGAGGCCTGACCCACCAGACATACACTCTTCATATAATAATAGTCCATAAGTCCCTGAGGGAATGAAGTACCTCAGGGCATAAAAAAAAATAAAAATAAAAAATAATAATAATAATAATAATAATAATAATAAGTAGGGCCGTTCCAGACTTTGATTTTATGTTAGGCGCTAGATAAGTCCCCGAGGGATCCTGTATACCTCGGGGCAAAAAAAAAAAAAAAAAAAAAAAAAAAAAAAAAAAAAATAAAAATAATAAAAATAAAAATAATAATAATAAAAATAATAATAATAATAATAATAATAATAATAATAATAAATAAAAAATTATGTCAATGTTGTCATGCTGTGTGATTTGATGCTATGCAATGTCTGGTATACGTGGTAGTGTGCTTTCGAATCGATTTGAATTTGATTTTGTTAGATTCGAAATCACGTCATGCGATGTCGTGTTACATAATAATTATGTTACATAATTATTATGCTGTCCGTTGTGAGGTGTTGCAGCATGTTATGTCATCATGTGATAATTATACGCTTAACAAGATATCATTTTCTGTGATGTCGTATCATCTGACGTTATGCTGCGTTAGTTTACGCATAGCTGCATAGTATGGCGTTTTTCCACTTAGTTGAATTCTCCCACTGCAAGGTCTCGCGTCGTCTCGTGTTTTTTTTTCACCCGTTCAATCTACGTTGTACGTGTATGCAAATTTGAAGGAGAATAGATCAGACAGGCGAATGGTCGGACGAGATAAGCCATGCTGCAGTGTAAGTATCCGTCTCCCTGGCTCTTCGAACAAAAAAGGTCGAGTACACTGTTTATGCTACGCACGCACGCAGCTTAGGATACATCGTGGTCAAATATAGTGGAACGCCGTGCACTGTTTCGCAAAACTATAGTATCGGGAACCGAATGACGACACTAACCCGATTACTAGCCCTAATCGACCCTCACAACGCATAATCTGACCTAACCGACCCTCAATACGCTTAACCTAAATCTAAACGACCCTCACGACGCCCAACCTGAGCCCTAACCGATTCTAACGACCCCAACCTGGCCCTAACCGACACGTCGGTCCCCGATACTATAGTTATGCCTAGCAGTTTAACTCAACATTTAAGGCAGAACATCATCTCAATTTTTTGTCTTTTTATTGCGTCAAAACACGAACAGAATGCAGGTGCAAACAATCATAACAGGAATAGAGCTGTCACTGCACAACAGGAAGCCAGAGTTACTGCAGAGCTAATGCTTTTTAATTAGCCTATAATACCCATATTCCCTCATAATATCAGACTTACTAACAGTTCGCTCAACGTTTAAATGTCACGCAGATCAAAACTAATTATAGATCTATTAACGCCTATACAAATGCATAATATTATGATAGTCACTGTATTAGCCTACTAGAGCTGCATTTATTGTCAAGGTGCGGAAAAACATATTATAGAGAAAAAATCGTTTCCATGGCAACAATTAGCTATGGACTCTGCATGGCTACTTATATGAAATCCATTTATGACGATCCGAAACAATGCCGCTACGTCACAAGTTTGTATGTTGTCACAAATAATTTGTTACTATCGTGAGTCTTGGTTGACTAGTTATAATAATATTCAGAAACGTCTGATCGTCTGATGATGGATATCTATCGAGGTGGCGATATATAAATGTTCAATTCTAATGGCAAGTATTTCAGATGGTGTATAGGTTTGTCTTATATTGTTATGCCTTTGCTAATGAAGCAATGAACACTATTCTTACTTACCTACATATTATTTGCAGCGTCTTCTATTAATTAAAAAACAGAACGTCAGCGGTTCTGTTGAACTCGAGTCATTCTGTAACGTCAGTTGCTGTCGTATTTAGATTTCTTACAAGAGAAGCTGATTTTTATTTGGCCACTGTGTAAAGCCGCGTGTTCAAGACTAAGTAATTCTAAAGAAGCGCTTTAGAAAGTGATGTCACTCTACACAGCAGCAGATACATGCATGTATTGTATATATATATATTATATATATATATATATATATATATATATTATACACGTATAAAGTGCATGCTAAGAACACTCAGTCACGTCCGGAAGGCGGCAACAATTCTATTAAGCAGAGCATCACCATCAACAGGAGACAATTGGAAGCTTTTTGGGAGGTGTCCGTTTTCCAATAAACATGCCACACACATGCAGTCTCTGTACATATTATAGCAGTCCTGACAATATTCGAAATTGCATTCCACCATCTCAATCACCCATGGCGCCCATCGTGCTTCAAAGATCATCATAGTCGTCGTCGTCGCCGTCGTCGTCGCTGTCTCCGTCTTCGTCATCATCATCATCATCGTGATCGTCGTCGTTGTCGTCGCCGCCGTCGTAGTCGTCATCATCATCGTCGTTGTCATCATCATCATCATCATCATAGTCGTCGTCGCCGTCGTCGTCGTCATCATCATCATCATCATCGTCATCGTAATCGTCGTCGTCGTCGTCATCGTCGTCGTCGTCATCGTCGTCATCATCGTCATCATCGTCATCGTCATCGTCATCGTCATCCTCATCATTGTCGTAGTCGTCATCATCATTGTCGTTTTCATCATGATTGTCGTTGTCATACTTCATCGTCGTCGTCATCATCATCATCATCAGGTGTGCCACTCATTTCTTTCCTTCCAGGTCTTTTAGGCAGTTTCACATTTCCAAAGTCGCAATTATTATTATTATTCCACAGTTTAGCGTCGTCATAATTTTATGACATCAATGGCCGTTGACGACAAAAGTCGCTATTATTATGGCGTCATCTTCCTTTGATGCCCTGAACAGATAATTATATGGAGACGACGATCTCCCATGATTACCTTCCTTCTGATGTTTCGAGATGCCATTTCATTGCGTATATATAGGTTAGTCATATATAATTATATATATATATAATATTATAATATATATGACTAACTTATCCATCGTCCGTGTTTTTCTTCCTTATCGGGTCTCGCAAATACCGACTTGGGTTCAGTCGTCCACCACGTAATCGTAATCGTAAATTTATATAGCGCCACTTCAAGAGAAACTCCTCAAAGGCGGTCCCAGCCTGCGTGTAGGCTACAGCTGCAGCCTGGCACCTCGTGAGAGTGGTCAGAGTGAGCATTTTAGCATTTTAGCAGCATAGGTAGGCCTACTAGGCCTACTGTTAGACGTTTGCTGGCATGTTTTCCTCTCATAAGTAATTAAGTATGTATCAGGATAATTATGTTGTTCCTTAGTGTTGTAGTCCTTTGATCCCTTGTTATTTTTCTGCTATAGATCTACTTGTGTCTCGATGTCGTATAATTAATTAATTAATTAATTAATTAATTATTGCTTTGGTTCAATAAAATGTATGGTTATGGTTACGTTCCATAAAAAATACCACACAGAGCGCAGTAAATTATACTGATCTTCTTCATTAATACTATATGTATGGAAGTTAAGTTAATGGAACGCTACCTTTCCACACGCTCAGTGGCGGATCCAGAACTGTTTCAAGGGGTGGGGGCCAAAATCTTAGATCTCGGATGGGAAAAAGGAGAAAAAAAATTTTTGTCATCAGCGAAAATTTTCGGGAAAATCATACCATTTCATCCGCCAAAAAAGTTGATAACCTTTTTTAATTTTAATTTAATTTAATTTTTTTAGTCCTCACCTTGGAAATCGAACGGGAGGGGGGCACGTCCCATACAATTTTCCAAATAGGGGGGGGGGGGGCAATATCCATTACACCCATATTCGGATTGCTAATTTCAGACCAAATGGGGGGGCCACGTCTCATGGCAGTTTTCAATGGGGAGGGGGCATGGCCGGATTGGCCTCCCTGGATTTGCCACTGCACACGCTTCATTCTATTTTCTCCAGAGTAGACCTACTGAAATATTCATCGGCCTAGGTCAAACCGATCGCCTGCACCACTCTTGCACTTGTGTGTTGACGACATGCAGATACGTCTGGTGCCTTTCAACCGCTTCAGACGGCAGATACCGTTGGCCGTATTGTTCTTTTACATTAGGATAGAGAAAATAGCAAGGAAGACCAGAGGATTTCAAGTATTGCGCTATAAAATTCCAGCTTACTGCACATCCCAATGACATAATTGAACTCTAAAGAAGTTGCTGGAATTTGTGGGTAACAGAGGGGGGCAACGATTTAATAGGATTTCTATTGTAGAGCCAATTCAATCGATTTAAAAATACAAAAGAAGAGAATGGAAAACGATTAGCCTATCAAGTCACGTTCCAGCGATGCGGTTTGAGTTGCTCACCGACCGCTAGAGGCGCTGCAGTAAGCGGTATAGCAGCGAGCTATTACGGTGCAGCCACTTCATCGTGCTGCAGTGCTATCTCACTCGTAATTCCAGCGAGACACGTTAAGCCGTATAGCGTGCCATTCTTGTCCGGACCGATGGCAGACGCCAATAAAGCAGACTTTAGAGAGAATTAAGAACCGCATTGGATACAATGTTGTGTTATCACAGCGGCTTATGAATGCTCTTTTGCATGGGTTTAGTTTAGGTCTGCGGATTATAACGAGAAATTAGTCGATTAGAATTTTTTATCAATTAATATTTGGTTTTTCTTCTATTATTTTTATAATTATTTTTGGAAACTTATTTCATGATGTCAAACGGCCAGTTTCGGAATAAACATCATATAGCCTATGTTGAGCAATGACGTTTGTTATTGAATTGTTATGATTTTTCTGTATAATTTTTTATTTGTAGCTGGCTGGGGTGTGTCAGCGAGAATCTCAATAAAACGAATATATGTACATTATATTTTGCACTGAATTTTCCAGAATATTCATGTTTTGTCAATACAAATATGTCAACTCACCAAAATAAAACCCAGATTTTGCCCGAAAAAACCCAGACGAAGGCCAAAACCCAGTGTTGCCACTACTAGGTTTTTCCACCTAGATCTAGGTTTTTTCGGTGTAATCTAGGTTTCTAGGTTTTTTTGGTCAGAATCTAGCCTTTTTTTCTCACGGCGGTTTTCGGATTTTTTACACATAAAAATAGACTTTTTAAGGTGAAAATGCACAAAAAACATGAAAAAAGTCGAAAATTTTGTGAATATGGACCAAAAATTGTGAATTTTGGAGCGAAAAACTTTTTAAAAGATCATCAGAAATTTAATCGGGAAGAAAAAAGAGATCAAATTTCAAGCGTCGGATGACTGAAAAAAGGTCGTCAGAAATTTTAAGCCGGAAAAATGGAAAAATTCATGCATTTTCCAGAGAAAATGTCAATCTAGCCTTTTCTAGCCTTTTTTTCGACTGGATCTGACCTTTTTTCAAAATTCAGAGTGGCATCCCTGCCAAAACCCCAAATCTAGTGGGAAAAACCAAGCTGTGGCATCACTGTAACACAGTGTACAGCACTTATCTTTTGAACCGTTTCAACCGATTTAAAGATGTTGGCGTTTATTATTCTTATGTTGGCTAGAACAATTTAAAAGGTGTTTTAACCTGCTAGCTGCGCCTTGGTCGATTTCGCGCGCATGCAATATATTATATTAAATTTTGTGGAATTGAGGCAACGTTAATTTATTGTGCTGTTGATTTTGTCATGTTTAATTAAGAAGGAATTTATTAAAACGATTTTGCTCAATTTGCCTCCAAAATTAAAGTTCGATAATCGATTAAATTCTATTAGATTTTGTATTCTGCTAAGTTATGCGTTAAAGAGACGAAAAAATGAAATCACTGAATTAGTCAGGTCTATCAGTATTTTTCAACGAAGCAAATTTTGTCCCAAGAATGCTATTTAAAAGCACTAACAATCTCAACCATAAGTAGGCCTACTAATAGTGCTAATTTAAATCAACCTACAGCATTCTAGCTGCTTTAAAAAAATTAATTATATATACAGCAGCTCCTGCGGAGCGACCTTGGGCAAGTTGCTTACCCATCATTGTCTGTGGGGAAGGCAACGGGAAACCACCTCACTCATCTCATCCCCAGGGGCGTAAAGCCAATGAACCTGCCGTCGGGCAGAGAACCATCATCATCGTCATCATCATACATAACATGCATATATACCAACCAAGGGACATCAAATGGAGACACCTTTTAAATTGTGATAAAGGACTAAATAAAAGCGCCAATATCGTAGTACTTTTTAGTTCGGTTACGCTGTCATAACAACTATCATTAGCGTCGTCCTCCTCCATTATTTTGTACAGTTAAAACTAGCAAAAATGGTCATTGTCCTCCTATTGGAAGTATGTTACCATGGAGGATTGAAAGGAACAGAAGGAGTTGCGCAGTTTTAAAAATTCCTTAAAAACAGCCCTGCGGGTTGCTGCTTTACCCGACTCGAAGTTGCTAAAAGTTTGGGAGAAAGTAATTTTTAAAACTTTTAAAGCAATCATACAGTGCTAAATTTTTAAAAAGGGAAAGAAACAGAAAATGAGAACATCATCGTTCCTTCAATAGGCTACCAATAATTTATTTTGGGACGAAAATATACAGGGCAACAGCAGACACCTTTTAAGTACTTCAAACCGGAAATATATAACGTATAATTTCGCTCATAAGGAAGTTGTTTTCCTCGATCATGACTTGTAGACCTAATCTTAGGAAGCGAAAAAGTTTATGCTTAAAAGAAAGTTTCTTAAGCTAGTAAAAATGCAAGAAGCTAAAGTTAGGGCCTAATCATGCTTTGTAGGCCCTACATGACCGGCTACCGTAATTAGGGTAGCCTAATTGTCTGTTTGTCTTTTTATACAAGTAATAATAATCATCGTTTATTTTTCAAACTGACATAGCGCTGTAGGATTACATGAAACAATCTTAATTAGCATGAATCTTAACTACTAAAAGAACAGACAGTCTGCAGTGGCGTAACAACTGAGCCGGGGGCCCGTGGGCATTCTCAGCTTGGGGGCCCTATCCATAAACGGAACTAAACAGTGAAAACAATTAGATAGCCATTAACATTTATAAAACAAGAGCAATTTTGAAGCAATTTTGGTAGTGCAATAGTGTAGGCCTACTAGTGAGTTTTCGTAAAGTCGGCCTATCGCTTTGTGAATGTCAGTAGGCTATTAAACGCTGTCATCAATATAGGCTAATCCATGCATTGTTAAGGCACATTAATGGTTTAATGCAAAACAAGGAAACGGTTCCACGACAACTGGTCTACAAATAACATGTCTAACGACAATTAACTGGTCTACAAACAACACATATTGATGCATTAGAAACTGGATTTATGAGAAAAAAACGTTAAGTTGTTTTCTAGCTTAAATGGAAGCTGGATTGATGATTTTCATTCCTGCATTTCAACATGCATCCAGTTTCTATTTCAGATCTTAAAATACATGATACAGTTTTTATTTCTCGTTCATTATTTTCGTCAATAATACTTCGATTTCAGATATAAAAATACCTTTATCTAGTTTCCATTTCTTAAGCGTTTTTCATCAATCCAGCTTCTATTTTAGATCTAAAATGTGTACCTTCATTCAGCTTTTATTTCTAACGTATTATTGTCGTCAATACAAGTTATATTTCACTTGTAAAAGAACCTTCGTCCAGCTTCCATTTCCCTTGCGTTTTTTCATCAATCCAGCCTCCATATAAGCTGTAAAAGACTTTCACCCAGCTTCCATTTCTCAAGCGCTGGACCAGTTGTCTGTACATAGACCAGTTTTCGTTAGCTGTCTGTAGACCAGTGTTGTGACACCCATACAAAGGTTCATAGTACATACACAGTGCACGCGTACGTGCCTGTAATGTAGACTCACTGTGGTCTGTAGTTCTTCATAGAATTAGCTCGTCTCTTACTCCCAGAACTGTGCCTTTCATGGCATTCATCTTATAATTATGATGAATATTTTCGTTTAGGCACCGCAATAGTGATGATCCAGATAAAAGTAAATGAATGAATGCAGTGACTGTTATTATGAGCGCGAAGAAATGAAGACTGCAATTTGCAGTGTGTACCTTCAACGCTTGACTCGTATAGAGACATTGACAGAGACAAAGACATATACACACAATGCACACACACTAAAAGAGAGAGAGAGAGAGAGAGAGAGAGAGAGAGAGAGAGAGAGAGAGAGAGAGAGAGAGAGAGTGAGTGAGTGAGTGAGTGAGAGAGGCAGGCAGAAAGAGACAGACAGATAGACACACAGTGTCACACACAGACAGCAAGAATTAGAAGGAGCCGAAAAGAAAGCAGATAGGGGCCATCATTCCTTAATGGATGAACCGTAGACCCCGCCCCTAACGTACAACTAAGTGTTGATGTCAACGGTACTACGGGTCAAATGCTCTCACATCCGATGACCCATACAGTCCCGACAGACACGACACATGCGCATCATTTATCATATCTGTCGTATCCAGGCTAGGTCTATATTATGGTCAGACTCTACAATCTGAAACTAGGGCCTAACTATAAAACAAAGAACTCAGAAAAAGTACATAGAACTTTTTTACTAAATAAGCTCGGGGGCCCTTTGGAGCTCGGGGGCCCGTGGATTTTGTCCACCTTCGTTACATGATTGTATCGCAGACTGTCAGTCTGCGATACAATGGTGCTATTAGCCGCCTACAATGCACGTCCATCCGACAGGAGCTTCTGGAATAGAACTCAGCTCCGCTGATCTGCATGCCAGTGTGTTATTCAATGCACCATCGCACCCCCTCCAACCCTACCCCAACAAGCGATTGACTAACACTGGTCGACCGCCAGGTTTATAAATATAATTATGACTTGGACAGACACGAACCTGCTGGTTTTGTTTAAGGACGTTAGATTAACCCTTTCATTCCCAATGACTCCAATTGGAGTCATTAGAGAAATTATTTTTTTCTCCATAAAAATTTCGATTCCTGGTAACCAGGATTAATTTATTATCAACATTCACATAATGATGAATCTTTCCAAACGAGGTAGCAAAACATTATCGTCATAGGTGGCGCCACAATACTAGTGTCAACACTGGCATTGTGCAAAAAATTATATTTGACCTTTGGCAGTAATATTTTTCATGAAACAAAAGACATTCAAATGAAAGAAAACTGTTTTGTTGCTTTTATGTATATGTTTTAGCCATCAGATAAGTTGTTATGGTTTTCAATAAAAAAATTCCAGAGAAAAAGTGAAGTTTGAACATGACTCCATTTGGAGTCATTGGGGCTCAGAGGTACCCAAAAATGTATGCGTTACATTTTTCGATGTATCTCTTTAGCTATTTTGACTCACTAGCAAATACTAAAACCGTCTTTCCTACTACTGAGAAATAGCTTTTGATACAAATTTATTTAAATTTCAATACATTAGGGTAATAAAGAACATGGATTGTGATGGGAAATGGTGCAAAACAAGGAATATCGAGTGGAATATCGAGTATCTGATTGTATGGCCAGATACGGATGTTTTAGATCCAGAAAACGACGAACCATTATCAGGCATTGAAGACAGTGCAACAGCCTTTGCTGACTTAGATGGCACCACAATTATAGTGCACATAGATAAAGATGACATTCTCGTAGCACAACTCTTTCCAAAGAGCCAAGTAAATGACTGGTCTCTGCAGAAACATCCCTCCTCAAGTTCTGAGAACAGACTCACTCACACATTTCAATAAGAAAAGCTTTCTCCTCCGAGGCTATGTGGTGTGCTTTTGAAATAAAGGCTCAGTGAATCTACAGAAAACTAATCTCCTTTGGAATACTTCGGCATTTCTTCCCACGAGCATTGGTTGCAGACTTGCGGGCAATGCAATATGTTATGTTCATTAGTGTACAATTGTACATCTAATGAATTCGTTGATGAATCTGCTGATTGCAGAACTAACAGAGCCGGAAAGCCATCATGCAGAACATTAGGGTGATAGCTGCCAAACTCTCTGGGCGTTATGACAACGTTGGGCATACATTGTATTCCAGAATAGCATACTCTGAAACTAGGCAGGGATGTAAAATGTCATTGTAGTTATGTACGCATGAAATACATGATGTGTCAGTGCCATAGGTCTATGTCTATCACCAAAGATAAGAACAGTTCTTAGCATTTCATACTAATCCGGTGTAGACCCTGTTCACATTTGAAATGTCTATCCCATACTGAAATAGTATGTCGGACTGAATTGGAGTGAGGTGAACTAGCTGTATGTACTATGTCATGTAACTGAAAGGTCCGAATCTACCTCAAGTCAGTGCATTGTGATACTGTGGGGAACGGTGGTGTAGTCACTGTAGTGGGTATGTTCGCAGCCTTGCAGCCGAAGGGTTGCAGATTCGAACCCACCTCAAACCGCTGCGTAGGGACCTTCACTCGCAATTTTGCACAGGCGCTTTGGCGTGAAACTCCGAATTAGTGTCCGCGCTATAGTCGGGAGTGCTTCTAAGTATTATACCTTGAAGGTGCTCTATAACAAGTGTACATACTGGACAAGTCGCTCATCTACAGTTGTCTATTATGAGGATGGCAACGGTAAACCAACTCGTTCATCTCATCCCCCAAGTGTCAGTGCCATAGGTACATTTGTAGACTTGTCTTCGCGCAGAGAACTAGTCATCATGGTCGTCATCATCCATGAGCTGGTGTTCATGTTGGAATTGCCATGTTTCCATATAGGCTACTTTTTAATTTCTTATCTGTTGTCACAATTTCTCATTAAATATTACTACTAACACAAACTACTTGCATTATTGTGGTAAATTTAAAAAAATCAAGAATCTGTTTTATTCCGATTTTTGGGGTCCTCTGAATCCCGTTGACTCCAAATGGAGTCATGTCCAAAAATGCACTTTTCCACATTTTAAAAATAAAATTCCAAAAGGCATGTGTTCTGGTCTATAAAGTAAGCATAGTTTACATATTCCATAATTTTCCCCTTAAAAAAAATTAATTTGGGAATGAAAGGGTTAACACTGGCATTCGCCAGGTGGCGATCGTTGTCTGGTCTGTCTCTGTCTGTTTGTCTGTCACTCTCTGTTTTTTTCTAATTCTTGATTAAATAGAAGCTGGATTGGTAATAATAATAAATAATGCCTGAATCCTTGAGTCATCCATTAAATGGATAATGGATTGAAAAGAAGAAATTGAGAATTCTTGATTAAACGAAGCCTATAATAATTATACTTGCGACTCGTGTCAGATTCCACTAATGATCCCCAATGTTATTCATTTAAAAAATATTCATATTCATTCATAAAACATAAAGGAGTGATTTTTTCAGAAGAGGTGAGATTCTTTGAAAAAACTTCTTTCGATCCAGCTCATGTTGCGTGCTCTATGCCTGTACAGTATATATACAACACTGGTGTGAGAGGGTTTAAAGGTATACATGTATAGAATTGGGTAACCATGTTTTAAAGGTGTCTATAACCGCGCAAAGTAATCAATAATTATTTAGCTACAGTAGCACACACTACGTCATACGCAGATGATTATAGCGTCGCCCTCCTGCTTTCTGCAGGCTTGGGACTGGCACTGTCAGCATAGGTGCAATCACGTCCTAAAAGTTGGGGGACCATAATGAATCACGTCCTAAAAGTTGGGGGACCATAATAATAAAGTTAAGGGACCACTCAAAAGTTGGGGGGACGCGTCCCGTGGGTCCCATAGGGTGGTTGCGCCTATGACTGTCAGAGTATGGCAGTTGAAGTAGTAAGTGAGTAAGTAAAGAAGGAGGGTCTGTCGGCTGAGACATTATTTCAGTCAGAGGAAGACTCTGTTTAAGGGAGGGGGACTTTATATCGTCACCCCGGCGTGATTATCGGTTGCATGTAGCCTCCAGCACCTCTTCAAGTTGCTACTCAGAGGCGCTCCCGACTACAGGTCGTGTGCACTGAATCGGAGTTTCATGCCGAAGCGCATGAGCAATTGCGTGAGAAGGACTTGCTGAGGGTCTCTATGCAGCGGCTTGATGTGGATTTGAACTCGCAACCTTCCGTCTCCAATTAAGGCGCTGCACGAGGATGCCCCGTGTTTAACAGCATCAGGCTGTATGGACTGTTAACATAGCTTCAATACATGCAGGTCCTACAAGTCGTTGATAGGCTACTTGTATTGCGATAACATGATTATCTTATTCAATTTATGCATTTCCGTGCAGCACGTGTTTCACTTAACTAACTATAATTATTATTATGCAGAGATGTAGTAAGAACTTGTAATGTTCATTATCTTCGTTTTATTATTTCGCTGGTTAGAACAGTTTAAAAGGTGTCTTAACTCTGCTGTGCTTTGGTTGATTTCGCGTTCACGCAATATTAAATTATTCCGTTAAACCTGGGACTAATTGAAGCATTGTTAATTTTAGTAGCATATATAGTGTTTGATTTTTACCATATTTTAGAACTTTGACTAACTAAAAATGTTTTACTCAATTTTCTCCAAAATTTTAGTTCCTATTTAGGGGGTGGGCGGACCACAGGGCGGAGGAGCAATGGATAACACACTGACACGGAGATCAGCCGAGTTGACCGATTCGCGTAGGATAGACGTGCATGCTTTTATGCTGCTATAATAATTGGTGTCGTATACGTTGTATTGCAGGCGGTCTGTTCTGTTAGTGGTTAAGATTGATGTTAATTAAGAGCCAATATAGTAAATATAGCCATGCAGTAGGCCTACTGCATGGCTATAATTTACTGGTACTGTGCCAATACGGCATTGCTTCATTTTAATCAGATACAATGCATGAACGTAACAGAACGTTTGCAACACGAGACTTTAGCGTAGGGTAAAGACCCCAAAGGTGAGCACCTTAACGAAATTTTGAAATTGTAGGAAACTGATAGAATATAGCCGACTTCTGATAGTTGCAATAGGTAGGTACAATATATGTCTATACAACATAATTATAACCATTATAAATTAAAATAATTGACATTATATTTTTTATAATAAAAATAAAATTTTGAAAAAAGTGCTCACATTAGGGTGCCATAACTTAATGTGAGCACAAACAAATATTGCACTATCTTGCATTATAATTACCGTAATGTCCATATTATTGTGCACAAGGCTAAAAAAAAACGTTATTTTCACATTTTGCACTTATTTTATGCAATCAAAGGACTGAGAACATCATATGGCATAGCATGGCATGGCATGGCAAGGAATGGCATGGTATGGCATAGCATGGCATGTCATGGTATGGCATGGCATGGCAAGGCATGGCATGGCAAGGTATGGCATGGCAAGGCATGGAATGGCAAGGCATGGTATGGCATGGCATGGGATGGCAAGGCATGGCAAGGCTTGGCAAGGCATGGCATGGCAAGGTATGGTATGGCAAGGCATGGCATGGCTTGCATGGCGAGGCAAGGCATGGCATGGCATGTAATGGCATGGCAGGGCAGTGCCACGCCATGCCATGTCTCGCCGTGCAAGCCATGCCATGCCATGGCAAGGCAAGGCAAGGCATGGCATGACCCTGCCATACCATGCTTGCCATTCCATGCCATGCCTTACCATGCCATGCCATGTCATACCATACCTTGCCATGCCATGCCTCGCCTAGCCATGCCTTGCCAGGCCATACCATGCCTTGCCACGCCATGCCATGCCATGCCTCGCCATGCCATGCTTCGCTATACCTCGCCATGCCATGCCATGCCATAACATGCCATGCCATGCCATATTATGCCGTGCCATACCATTCTTTGCCATTCCATACCTTGCCATGCCCTGCCATGCAATTTCTCAGTTTAAACCTCCTGTCACTTCTAATATAGTAAAAAAATAATGTCCTTAATGTGAGCACGATGCTCACATTGCGGTACTGTTTTAGTGCTTCTAGTGTAGTAAAATTGATGGCCATAGTGTGAGCACCATATGCTCACAATGCGGAACTCCTTTGGTGCTCACATTATGGTACAGGCAGTCAGTATATGAGAAAAAAATTCTTGTAAATAAACGGCACTAGAAAAATCTCTTATTATCGCTCACTGTTAAAGTGGACATTAAACAGATTCGAACAATACCCGTAGCTATACCATGGCCAAATACACGACTAAGTTATCGATTATTTACGAAAAATGAAAAATAAGCTCATTTGCATCATTTTGTTTCAAATAATTTACATCTTTCGAAAAGAGTGTCAACAAGTATATTTAACCGTTTTCTGGTGTGCTTATGGTTACTACCATGGATATTCGCAGTGTGTGGCTACCAAATATGATGATTTTGTGAAATATAGGGGGATGCTCACATTTGGAGGCTGCTCACCCTTGGGGTCTTTACCCTATCAACGGCATTTCTAGCTCTTGTAAAAACTTTTGTATGCTGCTTACCAATACGTATTGAATAGGCTACACTGCTGCAATATACTCTGTTTGTCTCTCTAACTCTCAGCGTCTGTTTATCTTTGCGTTTTTCATTCTGTCTTTCCTCTTCTTCCCTCTCTGTCTCCCTCTCACCATCCCTCTCCCTCTCTCTCTCTCCCTGACCCATAAGTTCTCTCTCTTTCTCTCGCTTCCTTTTTCTTTCTAACTCTCTTCCTCCTCTTTCCTGTCTCGCTTCCACTGTCCCTCTAGGTAACATTATGTCTGTCTGTTTTGTTGTCTGCCTGTTCTTTCCATGTTCATATATATTGCATATATAAATATATATATATAAATATGTATAATTGTATATACATACAGTCATACACAAATATGTGTGTAATACTGTGTATGTGTCTTGCGCATGTGTGTGTGTCAGTGTGTGCGTGTTTGTGTGTATGTCTAATCCTTAGTTCTTTCCTTTACTGGAATCGTTTCGCAACTGACGTCATCACATCCTAACAACGTCGATTACATTGTCATAGAGAGTGACGTCAGACTGGCATACGCTGACGTCAATCTCCCTGTCAGTCACGCACGGCGTCACCGACACTGCCGGAACCGTGCGACCGCCACCAAACGCCCCTTCCGACACCCCATCCCTTCTGAGTAGCTCAGGGCTTTTGCCGGTCAGCGTACCCCTGATGGGGGCTGCATTCCGCGTCGCCTCTGGGCTTCTAACGGTCACCCCTGGGGCCACTGTATTGTGCCGCTCAGAGGGTGGGGTCTTTGGGGCTCGGTAGAGGGGTGTAACGGTGACGGTGCCATGTCCAAAGGGTCGCGTGATTGACGATGGGCCAGGGGGTCGACGGAGCCCTGCCTGGGGCGGTCGACGGGACAGTATAGCATCACCCTCTGTGGTCCAAACCCCGGGTGCATTCCCAGATGGAGTTGTTGGCGTTTGTCGCCAGGTGGCAGTGGTTGTGCTTTCCCCTTTGTCCACGTGATCATCGTAGCTGTCGTTGTCGTAGGTTGTCGGTTCAAAGTTCAACCTCGGGGGTCGCCGCCGGCCGAGCAGGAGGGAGTCGTGGTGGTCAGGGGTGCCGCCGCCGTCGGTGTCCCCCACCCAGTTGACGGGGGTGTTGTTGAGGGGCCGGATGTCACCGCGGCCGTCACGTGGTGCGTGGCGCCGCAGGGAGCGGTAGTTCACCTCGGCGTCAGTTACTTCCGGTTCCAACTCCGTGGATGAATTCTGGGCGGACGATTGCGATGACGCAGCGTTGTTGCGGAAATGGTCGGAGGAAGAGACGAGATGCGGAGGCGGTGAATGGTGATGGAGGTACTGCTGCTGCTGCTGCTGGACCGAGTCGACCCTGGTTGCCTTGGAAACGGACGCGGCAGACGACGTTCTGAGATGCGACTGGGCGGAAGCCATGGATGCTCGCGAGGACCTCTCGTCTGACTGGTGTGATCCAGGCCTCGACGTCGAGTCCCGGTCCAGGGAGACGGGAAACGGAAACGGAGAGGAGGAGGTGACCTTCGAAGTGGACGATGATGTGGAATACACGTACGGAGGACTGAACTGTGAGGAATAAGACGGTGGAGGAGGAATGGAGTAGTTGGCAGGAGGAGGAGGACTAGAGAAACACTTGTCTTTGAATGTTCGCGTTATAAGTTCATTGTCTCCTTTCGGTTCTACAGTGGATCCAGTCATCGATTCCGCACTCTTCCGTCCGCCCCTCACCACCTTCTCGTCTTCCGCTGAATCTCTTCCGGATGGAAATGACTGGTGGTGGTGGATTCCGTTTTCCACTGGAAGCATCCCTTGTCGGAACTCCGAGGTGGAGCAGTGTCCATTGGAGTTGGTCGTTGTGTTCCTTCTCGTGTTGGTGATGCCTGGGAAGACGTTCGGTTCCCAGTTGCAACCATCGATGTCTGAGGAACAGGACGGAGCGGAATATTGCTAGAACATGATAGACACAAGCAATCAATCAATCAATCAATCAATCAATCAATCAATCAATCAATCACTTCTTTAATCAATCAATCGATCGATCGATCATTCAATCAATCAGTCAACCAAACAATCAGTCAGTCAATCAACTGACTGCGGCCGGTGCGTTGTTCTGGAATAAGTTACCAGTAACTTATAAGTATGTAAGTGACTTGACTTACTTAACCAGCAGCTAGCAGTCAAGCAGTCGGCGTCAGTGTCAATGTTAGTGTCAGTCAGTCAGTCAGTCAGTCAATCAATCAGTCTAGTCAGTCAGCCAGTCAGTCAGTCAGTCAGTCGGTCAGTCAGTCAGTTGGTCAGTCAGTCGGTCAGTCAATGTATCCATAAATCCATCAATCATTTCTATAGAGGTAGAGTAGCTACAGACGAAACGCATCAATAAATCAACCTATCAACCAATCAACCTATCAACCAATCATTCAATCAACTAGAACCCATCAACTAACTCCCATCGCACAAACAATAATCACTCAATAAACCATTAAACGAAACCACGAAACCAACAAATGAACATGATATTAATCAGCCAATTAATCAACCAAAGAACGAAAAGTCATTCAACTTTTTCAGTCGATCTCAAATTTATAGCATAACTCGTCAAATTTACAGTGTAGATCTAACTGATATTCAAACTCAACGTCCTGTTTAAACTGGATCTATACAGAGGCACTATATAACTTTCAAGATGCAATTCAATAATGAATTCTTCAATTGAGGAATCACTTATCATCACAGATCATTGTTCTGAATGGTGATCAGTGCATACACTCTACATGTATATATTGCAACATATTAAATCAAATCAAATCAAAATCAGTTTATTCTGAGAAAGAACAACAGACAAACAAATAACCAAGGTAGACAGCAAAGGGAAATGGTAGGCCTACACATGAATAAAAATTAATGTTCATACGACACAATGATTGTATGAACGGTGAACACTCAGAAAGGGTCATCCAGAAACTTACAGGTCCCGCTAACCTGGATAACCCCTGAACGAAAAATGTAAACCAAGATGGTGAGGCTAGAGATATAAACAGAAAATAGAAGAAAAAACTAGAAAATACCAGTGAAGAAATGAATGTAGCATAAGAACACACAATATCACGAAAAAACCTTCGGCAACAGGCCAAAAAACAACAACACAAAAAAACACAAACAAAAAACAAACAAAAAATATTACGTAGGCCTATACGATTACCATTACAATTACAATTGCGTATGAAAAACAAACTATAAACTGAAGTTAACAATATTTAAACCATACGTGTACACTGTACAATGTGTACATAAACGAGCAAATAGGCTACATCTAAACAAACATACCCACATAATTTTATGACACCAATTACATTAGACGGGATAAAACAATGGCGTATATATACGGAACTAAATATTTTAGAAAAAGGTAGGGCCTACACATAATATTATCATGGTTGTGCAAATTCCATCGACATCTGACGCCATAATCACTTGAGGTATGCACGCACTTAAAAAGAGATTGAACATAAACATACACTTTATTTATATGCATACATAAAATCATATATATACAGGGTGGGCCATAAAAAAGTAACCCCCTACGGTTTTTAGCCCATATCTTGGCCAAACATAAGATTTTTTAATTGAAACTTTGCAGTCTTAAAGGCAATTCATATTTACGTACAATGGTCAAATTTCAATAAAATATTTCAAAGATAACAAAAGTTATTTCACTTTTAGTGAGGCCACTCACCGTTTTTTGATGATTCAAAAACGAAACGCAACAAAAACTAGGTTTTTTGCCAATATCTTGGCCAGAAGTAAGAATTTCGAAATGAAAATTTTCAAGCTTAAGGCCAATTCATATTTACATACGATGGCCAAATTTCATCAAAATATTTTAAAGGGAACAATAGTTATGCCACTTTTAGTGAGGCCACCCATCGTTTTTGACGATTCAAAAACGAAACGCAACAAAAAGTAACAAAAACGTGATTTTGTTAAGTCTCATCTCAAATAACTGTTGTCAAATGAACTTGGTAGTGCTTCACTACTTGTGTTCAATGTGTCCACCACCAGTGCCAACACTTCTTTTGAGTCTCTTTGCAAAGTTCTTGATAGACCTGTTGATTAATCTCATAGATTCCTTATTTACCAATTTGATTGTCATCTTGCTAAGTGACTTCTCAGTGACGTGCAGCTACGCTGGTACCCTGTTCCTTTTTAGATAGTAATAATAATGATCATCTGACAATATCAAGGCTATTTGATAACAATTATCTGAGGTGAGACTTAATAAATTGTGTTTTCGCTACTTTTTGTTGCGTTACCCTTCTGAATCGTAAAAAACGGTGGAGGCCTCACTGAATGTGGTATAACTTTTGTTATGTTTGAAATATTTTTTATTAAACCTGGCCATCATGTGTAGATATGAATTGTCTTTAAGCCTGTAAAATTTCATTTCGATATTCATAGTTTTGACCAAGATATTGGCCAGAATAATTAAACTGGTTTTTTTGTTACTTTTTGTTGCGTAACGTTTTTGAATCGTCAAAAAACGGTGGGTGGCCTCACTAAAAGTTATAAAACTTTTGTTCTGCTTGAAATATTTTGATGAAATCTGGCCATCATGTATATATATGAATTGTCTTTAAGCCTGTAAAATTTCATTTCGAAATTCTTACTTCTGGTCGAGATATGGGTAAAAAACCGTAGGGGGTTACTTTTTATGGCCCACCCTGTATATAAATTATGCGATGTTCGTGTCTGCATATAATAACACATGTCATATATATATATATACACATATATACATGTATATTAGACATACATATATATTTAGCATATATTTATGCAGATATGTATGAGCGTCGTGTCCGTGTTGTGTACATGTGATGGGCCAGTAATTCATGATATATGATTGTGAGTTCCATCCGTGCTCGTCTGTATTACAGGTGGAACCGTTTATGCTGCCCAAAGCATAACTATACCATCGGATGATGGTATGGTATGCCATGGTATGGTATACGTTGCACAGACCATGCATAGTGCATACTGCATAGCAAGACTTCATCGGTGCATGCATGCAGTCACGTGTGCTTGCACTGTTGATGGTAGAAATTCGGGTCCCCAGGCAGAGCAGTGACGGGTTCCTAAACTAGGTCAGGTCTTTATAAGAAAATTGTTTACAAGGTTTAAACCATGCATGTATTTAACCCACCCAGCCCTGGGTCCTCTAACAACCATCAGGCTCTGGGCGTTTGTTCCTCCTCTGCCCCTCTGTTCCTCTCGAGACCCTGCGTGCACGCGTGCATATGAATGTATGCTCTGTGTTATGGTATACGCTCTATGTCGGGCCTTTTTGTAGGTCCTAATATAATTTGTGCTGCATGTTGTATGATTGAATGCTTGCATCCACTACGGGCTTCTTTCATGGGTGAATACGAGACATCTCCCAAACTCTTCCCATGCCTGTAGTTACGAAGACCGCTGTGCCGCTATAGGCCTTGGTCAGGAGCGGGGAGCACCTTTAAGTAGAGATTTTAAGCGGCGCTATGTACATTTTAATTGATTGATTTGATTGATTTATTGATCGATTCATTGACTGACTGATTTCTTGATTGATTTCATGATTGATTGGTTGACTGATTGAAATATTGGTTGATTGATTGATTGACTGGTTGATTGATTGATTGATTTCTTGATTGATCGATCGTTTGAAGAGGTTGATGAGAAAATAGCCTACTTGTATAGTTCTAGAGCTATACAAATGCAGTTGGGTTGCTAAGGGTTAATAATATTGTAATTATGCTTACCGCTTTGCGTTGAAGCTGTAGATGGTCGATGATTGAGTGTTCGGCGCTGCTGCGAGACTCTGCGATGACGTAGTAGGCATGGACGCAGAGAGCCAAGCAGACGAGAAGAATGCATGCGCCGAGACCGAGTAGCACGGCGCCCCACAGCAGAAACACTCTGGTAAAAGCAGGTTGACAATTATTGATCATTTTGATATATTATTATACTCTGTTTCACTGTCTTCTTCATCATCGTCATCATCATAGTACTGTAGTAGTAGCAGCAGAAACACTCTGGTAACAGGATGACAATAATATTATTGATCATTTTGATAGAGTCTATTTCACTATCCTCTTCATCGTCGTCGTCGTCGTCATCATCATCGTCGTCGTCGTCGTCATCGTCATCATCGTCGTCGTCGTCGACAATTATTGATTACTTGATATTATATACTCTGTTTCACTCCCCTCTTCATCGTCGTCGTCATCGTCATCGTCATCATCATCATCATCATCATTGTGAATTTTGAAGCGCCACTATCTAATAATCAGCCACCGAGCGATGGTGCTGACTAATAATTATTGTGAGTGAAGAACTTTCTCAAATTCTCTACACAGCAGCTACTGAAAAGTAGGCTAAGCAGGATCGAACAATTATTACTCTCAATGCTGCAAAGGCCAACGCTCCCATCAATTGGTTGCCATTCCCCAAAGCCACCTGTTCAGCGCATGCGCAGTGCACTTAGCATGCCTCGAACGTAAACTTGGGAATGCGAGATTCTTCGGACAGGTGTTATCAGCGTATACACGTGATTGACAGCAGACAGAGACACCAGGAACAGGTGGGTGTGTACATTGGAAGGAAATGTCGAAAACAATGATGTGGAGAATGGAGAGTGAGACTTAGCATCTGAAGCGGCAACGATAGCTGACACGTGGAGTTGCTTACAACATTGAATATTTATCATGATGATGTTATTTCCGGTGACTAAGATGGTTTGGGTGAATCGTGGGAATTCCGAAGAAAAGTTTTATTGGATGCCATGACGTTACCATGGTCCCACTGCATGGTGAGCAATGTGAATATTTATAAGAAAAAATTTCGAAAGCAGTGGAAACGCCGATCCCACGCGTTCTCGCCCATGGACTTCAAATGTTTGGTATTTTGACACAGCTATCATTAATAATAATTAATAATAACCATAACCATAACCACAGTTTTTATTGCTCAAAGTGACAGTTGACAAAACATCTTTATTACATATAGTGTCTATAGAAACTAACAAAAAGCAAAAGGAGAGAACCCTTAAGGGACTACTGTCCCACTGACAGGGTTTCCCAAATACAAGTGAAAGTAAACAGCAACAGGTTATACGAATAATGGAGTAATAAAGTTAAATTTTTATCTTAACTAGTTAACTAAACATCCTGGGGAAAACATCTAAAGGTGATGTTAAGTGTGCCAAATTAGAAAAGTCGTTGAAAATAAAAGAATAAGGGCAGATACATAGATTGAGAATTTGTAGTTTAATAGGAGACAGCGTAAAGTAAATGACATTTAAGTTTACGTTTAAAAATGGTGAAACAGAGGGAATTCCGAATAAACAAAGGCAAATTGTTCCAGGTCTTAGGACCAGCACTTTTAATTGAGAACATACGAGTATTTGTTCTAGTGATAATACGTCTATAATTACATGAGGATCTGAGGTTATAGGGAACTAAGTCAGAGGTTAGAGTAAAGAAATCCGCAAAGGCATGAGGCAAAAGATTATGCATATGTTTGAACATAAGTTCGGACGTTTGCATGACTCTTATCTGTTCAATGGTAAGTATTCTTAATTTAGATAATAGGAGATGTGAAGAAGACAGGCGGGAGAGCCCCATAATAATCTTTGCAGCTCTGTTTAGAAGTGAGGTAAGTCTTGTAAGTCGAGAAGAGTAATTAGAAGCCCAGACAAGATTGCAATATGAAAGATAGGGATGAATAATAGAGTAATATAAGCTAAGTCTAATTCGAGGTGGAAGAAGATAAGAAATACGGGTCAAGATACCAACACTTTTAGCTATCTTTTTAGAGATGTTTTCAATATGAACCTTCCAAGTTAGAAATCGGTCCACATGGACACCCAGGAATTTAGTTGATATTACTTGGGGTATATTGAAGTTGTCCATAGAAATTGTTAAATTTATGTCAGGAATTGATTTACGATGAGAGCAAAATAAGATATAGTTAGTTTTCTTAAGATTCAAAGATAACTTATTAACACGAAACCAATCAACAACGTGTGAAAGCTCTCGATTCATCAACTGAAAAAGTGATTCATAAGATTTATTGGAGGCAAAAATGTTAGTATCATCAGCAAATAGAACAAAGCGCAGTGAAGGGGAGGCGTTAGGAAGGTCATTGATAAAAAGTAAGAAGAGGAGGGGTCCAAGGATAGACCCTTGTGGGACACCATATTTGATCAGATTGATTTTGGATAATGAACCATTGCACGAAACCTGTTGCATTCTATTTGAAAGATAGCTCCTAAACCAATCAAGGGCAATACCCCTTACACCAATATTTTGTAATTTAGAAATTAGAATGTCATGATTTACAGAATCGAAAGCTTTCGCAATGTCAATAAATATGCCCAATGCAAATTCACCTCGATCAATTATAGAGGATATGTTATCCTGGATATTGAGAAGTGACATGGAAGTAGAGTGGCCTGGTTGGAAGCCATGTTGAGAATCATGTAGAATATTCTTTTTGGTAAAGTAATTAAATAATCTTGAATACATAACTTTTTCAATAAATTTGGAGAAAAACGGCAAGATAGAAATAAATTTACTATAGGCCTATATGCTTCCAAACTTCTATAACTCTTTGTATTCTTAATTCTCTGTACGTTCTATAGCTCTCGGCATTCGGGAAGTCACAGGCTTAGGCTTAAATTTTTTATGTAGGCTAAATGTTTTATGCAGTGCCATCGTTCGGTCTCTTCTCTGCTCATTCTCCAATGAAAAAGCGAGATAGTTTAGGAGACCATCTCCATCGGTAAGCATCTAAAAAATTCACCCGAGGTTCAGAATTTACACAAACTAATATTGCATTGTAGTCACATACCTATATAGCGCCCTTTCATTTATAGGCTACCGATACACGTCCACTGCGGTCACTTACGTTCCTTTGTGTTTGCTGGTGACGACGAGTAGGATTCCGACGAAGAGCAGCAGGGTACCAGTCCAGAAGAGGAAGCACATGAGTTTCCGAGGGACGATCCAATCACCCCTTCCACCGATGCACGCCATCCTCCTCCCCGATCAACACCAGCTGCACCCCACCTGCCACAAGAAGAGTGTGGTTCTCTATATAGCGCAACAAAACACACAGACACACACACACAGACACACACGCCAGTAAAACACCCATTGTGTTGTACTTGAGCATTTGTAAAGCGCCTATAGTAGGGTGAAGCGTTCAGAAGCACTCCCAGTGCGCAAGGTCCCGCTTTGAGAAGCAGGTTTTGAGCAAAACGAATGAAGAAAACAGCCTGTTTGACTGCATTGACGCTTTTATTAATCCGCTTAGATCATTTCTAAAGGTGTCTTAAGTTGCTGTCTGCTTGCTATCTCATAATCTCACATTTCGAGTTCTCTGCTCTCGTTTTTTTGGACTTTAGAGATTCTGCTATTTGTGCTAAGCGACGCTTGTCATAACTTGGATTGATTAGTGTGGACCACCTCCTTTAACCCGGTTTCCAACTTACACCATAATTACAGGATTGTATTGTTAATTAAGATGACTGCAATTGAATAAAACAGATTAGTGGTTTCAGTTTAACGACACTGTGTCATATCAAAGATGATCGGCGTCGCGCCCTCCTCCTTTCTCCATTCTTGGGACTGGCGCTATCAAAGTGCGAGCAGATGCGGAGTGAAATAAAATACTGCCGTAGCAGAATCAAAGATATATTTCGACGATACCTTATCGTCGACCATGCTTATATACAACTGTTGAGAAGTACTTAAAGGTGTCTTAATTGACTGCTTCTGATTTTCCCATAATAATTATTTTTCTCTGGGCCCCATTCAGCAATCCAGTATCCAGTATTAAGCGCCTTCGTGAGGTTAATATAAGGCGCTATATAAATGTTTATATACATACATACATACAAACTACAACCTGTTGCAGTATACAGGTACAGTTATCTTAATTAACATCGATCTTAACTACTAGCAGAACAGACAGCCTGCAATGCATGGACGCTAATAGCAGCCTACAAAGCACGTCTATCTCGAACTCATTCATGTCAGTGCATCATCCAAAGCGCTACCGTGCTTCCCTCATGGTGCATTAATTTCATGGTGCAGCCTACTAATTTGAAGATCTGCACAGCCTACAGAACAGTAAAGCCCAGAACAGTAGGCCCATGGGCGGAGTTTATCAGGGGCTAGGGGGGCTAAGCCCCCCCAAGAATCCACCGACTTACCATGCATCAATAAGGACTTCTAAAGGTAAAAAATGGTACATTTGTGGAGACAACAAAAGAGCAAAAGGCCTAGACAGTGAGCTGCTGGCCACCAGCCCCCCCCCCCCCCATCAAGACTGTGAAAGCGAAGACTGGCAATGTGTAGCAGCACCGTAGTAAAATTCGTTTAATGCGCAAAAACAGGTTGGCAGAATGCAACCTGGGACAATGAGACAAACTAAAAGATAAAGTAGACATCAGTTATTAGTAGGCTATTATAATATCACATTACTACCGTATTGTCAACTGGAGGTGAAGTTCTAATCATTTTTTATGGAAGTTCAAAGTTGTGCATTGCTCTCTGATCATGAGACCTGGCCCCCGACTTGTAATCTGTATATTATTATCAACGATTTTCGGGTGTCTAAAGACATCGTTTTGATTTTAATATTATCAACAATTTTCGGGTGTGTAAGGCCATCATTTTGATTTCAGTATTATCACAATTTTCGGGTGTCTAAGGTCATCATTTTGATTTGAATATTATCAACGATTTTCGGGTGTCCAAGGGGATCATTATGATTTTAGTATTTGCAACTATTTTCGGGTGACCAAGGACTTCATTTTGATTTTAGTATTACCAACGATTTTCAGGTGTGTAAAGACACAATTTTAATGCCAGTATTATCAACGATTTTCGGGTGTGTAAGGATATTATTTGAATTCTGTATTATCAACGATTTTCGGGTATCTAAAGACAACATTTTGATATTAATATTGTCAACGATTTTCGGGTGTGCAAGGACATCATTTGTTTTCAGTATTATCGACGATTTTCGGGTGTCTAAGGTCATAATTTTGATTTTAATATTATCAACGATTTTCGGGTGTTCAATAACATCATTTTGATGCCAGTTCTATCTACGATTTTTGTGTGTTTAAAGGTATAGTTTTGATTTCAGCATTATCAACGATTTTCGGGTGTTTAAGTACATCATTTTGACTTCAGTATTACCAACGATTTTCGGGTGTGTAAGGACATCATTTTGATATTAGTATTACCAACGATTTTCGGGTGTGTAAGAAAATCATTTTGTTGCCAGTATTATCATCGATTTTCAGATGTGTAAAGATATTATTTGATTTCAGTATTATCAACGATTTTCGGGTGTCTAAAGACATCATTTTGATATTAATATTATCAACAATTATTCGGGTGTGCAGGGACATCATTTGATTTCAGTATTATCGACGATTTTCTGGTGTCTAAGGTCATAATTTTGATTTTATTAATAACAACGATTTTCGGGTGTTTAATGACATCATTTTGATGCCAGTATTACCTTCGATTTTCGTGTGTTTAAAGGTATAGTTTTGATTTCAGTATTATCAACAATTTTCGTGGGTGTTTAAGGACATCATTTTGATTTCAGTATTATCGCAATTTTCGGGTGTCTTAGTTCATCATTTTGATTTTAATATTATCAACGCTTTTCGGGTGTCCAAGGAGGTCAGTATGATTTTAGTATTTTCAACTATTTTCGGGTGTCTAAGGACATCATTATGATTTCAGTATTACCAAAGATTTTTGGGTGTGTAAGGACATCATTTTGTTGCCAGTATTATCAACGATTTTCGGGTGTCTAATGACGTCTTTTTTATTCCAGTATTATGAACGATTTTCGGGCGTCTAAGGTTAAACACGATAAACACGATCACTAAACAAGGTGTTTACGGTAAAAAAATATTTTGTATGAGATTTCAATTAAACTGGACGATTTTAAAAGGTGTATCCACATAAATTGTTTGGTTTTTATGAGATCTCAGTTACACTCTATGAGTTAAAAAGGTGTTTACGGAAACAAAGAATTTTTATGAGATTTCAATTAACTCGACGACTTAAAAAAGGTGTGTCCACACATATTGTATGGATTATGAGATCTCAGTTAAACTCGATGACTAAAAATGTGTGTCCGCAGAAATAATATGGTTTTTATGAGATCTCAGCTCGATGACTAAAAAAGGTGTTTACGGAAAATTGTGTTTATTTTATGAGATTTTAATTAAACTCGATGACTAAAAAGGGGTTTACGGAGAAATTTTTCTGAGATTTCAAATAAACTTGCTGAATGAAAAGGTGACCGCAGAAATAGTATGGGTTTTATGAGATCTGAGATCAATGACTTAAAAAAATCATAATCATTTGGGCCGAGGAAAAAAATTATTTTAGCCCCCCCAAGAATGGAAACCAAACTCCGCCCATGAGTAGGCCTAACTGTGATTTCACAATTTCATTTGCATATTTCGCAATTCATTTAATTCCATTTTCGATTTTTTATGTCAATTTTTTTTATTTTTGAAGTCAACTTTCGCCAATTATAGCTGTCCTAAGCCAAAATGAACGGACTACTGTATCAGAATTGTTCAGGGGATGTCATTAGTTTTTCCCCCTAATTCTTATGTCTAACGTCATCATATGAAAACACTCATTTCGGTTGGTATTGACATGTCGTCCAACCGCCTCAGGCTTAATCCTGGAAAAACACAGTTTATTTGGGTTGGTAGTCGCATGCAAGTTTCTAAAGTTGATATGCAAAATCTGCAACATTGCTTTCCTGGAATGACTTTTTCTACCACTGTGCGTGATTTGGGTGTGACCTTGGACCAGGAATTGACCCTTTCTGATCACGTGAGAAATGTATGTCGTACTTGTTTCTACCATCTTCGTCAGATTCGCTCGGTGCGTCGCTCTCTTACAACTAAAGCTGTCACTACTCTGATGCATGCATTTATATGCACGAGAGTTGACTATGGCAGTGCCATTTATGCGGGCTTAACTCTTTCACGCATTAATAAGTTACAATCTGTCCTTAATGCTGCAGCTCGTCTGATTGGTGGCATTCCAAAGTTTGGGCATATATCAAGTTTTATACGGGAGGAACTGCACTGGTTGCCTATGCAAAAACGTATTGAGTTTAAGATTCTAATGCTCATGCGTAATTGCCTAGCAGGCCAAGCTCCGATCTATCTTATGGAACTTTGTGTGCCTGTGCTATCCATTCCAGGCCGTAGATTCCTTCGCTCTGCAACGCATGGTGACCTGGTTGTTCCTAGGGCTCGATCTTCCACAGTGCTGCATAGAAGTTTTGCTATGGAATAAGTTTCTGGAATAAGTTACCTATTAGTCTCCGTAATGAACTTCTTTGTCTTTCTTTGCCCCTTTTCCGCAAGCGTTTGAAAACCATTCTCTTTGATTATGGTTTGGTGTCAGGTCGGGAGCGCCTCTGAGGAGTTCTCTTGAAGTGGCGCTATATAAATGTTCGATTACAATTACAATTACAATGAGACAATATGTTGATAACGGAATCAAAGTATATTTGCGGATAAGATCGTTTTAAAGGTGTCTTAGATTTTGGGATGTTTCGCATTTAGCATATAAACATTTTTGAAACTGAGGCAACACAAAAGTCCTTCTTGTACGTATTCCCTTGCTTGCCATTTAGCAGTTTTAATTTCGTTTGAAGTCTTGTCAATTATGAGCTTCATGCAGTAAGACTCTGACACATGACCATTATAGACCTATCTGTCTGTCTGTCTGTCTGTCTGTCTGTCTGTCTGTCTGTCTGTCTGTCTGTCTCTCTCATGGGCTTAAACTGAACAAATAGCTATATAAAACCAAGTTGTGCCTGCACATTGATTTTGTATATTTTGCTTCAAGTTACAGTTTATATAATAAAATGCATTATAATCTACAGTTACTGTAGTAATCTAACATTCTAGCGTAACTTATAAGCTTACAAGAGAAGTCGATCTGATGATTATCAGTTGGAACCGGAGACCACTTGCGCACTTACTTAAATAGTTTAAACGATCAACTCATCATAAAATCTACTGACTCGAAGAAATCCATTCCCAATTTACAATTTACACCGCCAATAATTACAAAATTTCGATTACATAAAGTAGGCCTAGGTAGTGGTAGGCCCTACAGGCATCTTCTAAAGTCTAAACACATGTTTAAAAGATGTCTGTGTTCAGAAAAATTCGACTAGCATTATTGGCTAATAAAAAATATCCTTACCTATTTAATGTCTGATCTGGACAACTTAAGCATCACGAGACAGGAGTCACAGGACTGCCACTTTAGGAGGCCTTAAGTAATAAGTAGGCCTAGCTGTGCTTTAACACCTTTTTTATGGTCGCTTGTATGACAGATAATGGACGAACTTCTAACTTATTTGAGTGCTGCAGTCCTCGATTTATTATAGTCACCAAATAAACGATTTAATTTTGATTTGATTTTCAAAAGCCAATCCAAGACTACATGAATAGGTCTTTGTTCTTATCTCTCTACGCAATCGACCTACAACACACGCACACACGTACAACATCCCAGGGGTTATTTTAACGTGCAGCTGGACACAAAGTGTGTAGTTGGAAAACGAATTTGTGCAGTTGAAAATCAGGTTTTGTGCAGTTACTTTTTTTACACACAATCGCATAAACAATGTAAGTAGCTAATATATTTTAATTAAACTAATTGTAACAAACAAGATTATAAGACATTTTTGCCGTGAATTTAACTTTAAATTTCTATTGACAACTCTATTGGCATAAAATACAAGAAAACAAGTCTGGAGATAAAGACATGGCATATTCAAACAGGCTGTCTGATGCAAGCCAAATAATGCTTAGCTTAGTTGCTGTTTCGTGTTTACATCATCGTATTACGTGAACTGTTATAATATACTGTAATACTATTAATTAGTAGCCTATGGTTAATGGTTATAATATTATTATTTACTATCATAATAATTATATGACACAATCCTGCTAAAATGAGAATAACTTACTGCTAATATTTGTACAAATACTACTTTTGTACAACTGAATGGTTTCTCACCAGTGGTATATCCTTCAAATTTTAAACTGTAAAATTTCAGAATGTTTGGTCCTATTATTTGAACACATAATATAGTAAAACCTAAAAACAACATCATTACTACACATGGCTACCTGAATTTGGTACCAGTAGTTTATTAGTTCTTGGTTTGTTTGTGTACCATTAAATATGATTTCAGAAAGTACGTCCTGGTCAGCAATTCGGGACCATCTTGAGAAATATGGTTAAACTGATCTAGTGCTGAAAAGTCTGCTTATAATAGGCTACTATTATATTCATGTCTGCATTTATTCATTAGAATAACTCAGCATAACTCAGCAACTGGAGAACTGAGCTGCTGAACTCGATACATAAAGATATTTTTTATTGTAATTATAATAATATATATATTGAATCCTAAAACACTTTTTTTATCAGTACTGAATAGTCTAATGCATGGAGTTATTTTGCTAAAATGGCACCTTAAAAGGGTACCATTATAGTGTGGAAATAGCCCCACCCTAAATATTTGTTACGTATTGCTTATATTTATTGAAGTCTTATATAGCCCACTCTTAATTTATAAGCACTGAAAAGTACAGGTATTTTGTTAAGATGACACCTTATAATGCTGCCATTGCAATGTGTAAATTCAAAAAGTTTCTGATGAGGCTCTGAAAAAGTACAGGTATTTTGTTAAGATGACACCTTAAAATGGTACCATTGCAATGTGGAAATTCAAAACGTTTCTGATGAGGCTCTGAAAAAGTACAGGTATTTTGTTAAGATAACACCTTAAAATGGTAAAATGGTACCATTGCAATGTGGAAATTCAAAAAGTTTCTGATGAGGCTCTGAAAAAGTACAGGTGTTTTGTTAAGATGACACCTTAAAATGGTACCATTGCAATGTGGAAATTCAAAACCTTTCTGATTAGGCTCTGAAAAAGTACAGGTATTTTGTTAAGATAACACCTTAAAATGGTACCATTGCAATGTGGAAATTCAAAAAGTTTCTGATGAGGCTCGGAAAAATTCCAATTATTTTGTTAAGATGACACCTTAAAATGGTACCATTGCAATGTGGAAATTCAAAATATTTCTTATGGGGAGGGGCAAATCCCTTCCACATACCCCTCCCCCTACCAGTATCGGCGCTACGCGCCTCACGAGAGTCCTTCGGACACTCGATTGTTCCCCCCCAGAAATCTGATTTTCCTCCAGCGGATGGGGACTAGATTAAATAGGCTACTGCTCTTTGGAGAAGTAGGTTTATAAACTTAGCCAGTTACATCATCATAATAACGATAATAGTATTAATAATAATAACATAATAATAATAATAAATTATCAATTAATATTATTAATTAATTAATTAATATTATTAATTAATTAATTAATTAATTAATTAATATTAATAATATTAATAATAATAATAATAATAATAATAATAATAATAATAATAATAATAATAATAATAATAATCATAATAATAATCATAATAATAATAAGAAGAAGAAGAAGAAGAAGAAGAAGAAGAAGAAGAAGAAGAAGAAGAAGAAGAAGAAGAATTAGGCCTTAGTCTCAATATTGACCAATCTACCCGATGTAGGATGCTATTCTGATAATTATGTGCAGTTGAGAAATTTCCTTAAAATAACCCCTGCAACATCCATTTCCGCTTACCGTGTATTTATAGGTTATACACCGAAAAACACGCGTTCTGCGTACGTACAAACACGACTCCCGTGTACAGTGTAATACTGCAGGTATCATCTCATCATACGCGGGCAACGTCTTATGAGCGTCTGCTGGTCGCAGGAGCGTAGTTTTCTTTCCACTCACCTCAATCAACTTCTGAGGAAGCAGCAGCTCCAGGTCGGACGGAAGGAAGCACCGACTGAATGGGAGAGTAGGAAGAGGAGTAGTAGGAGGAGGAGGAGTAGGAGGAGGAGGCCTAGAACTCATAACAGATTGACTACAGCCTCGGAACCCCCGCTCCCCGAAGTCTCTACCAGCCAGCTAGCTAGCTCAGCCCATCTTCTGGGGGCTCGTAGCGCGACCAAGGCTTGGAAGCCGTACGGCGGCCTAGATAAAGATGGTAGGAAGGGAGGGAAGTGGGACTGTGGGTAGGAGAGGAGGTGGGTAGAGGCGGAAAGGAGGCTGGCGTAGACATGAGCTCGCGATAAATTCCTCTTTCAGCGGAGAATTGCCGATACGACGTCTAGTAAACATTTAGTCTACGACGGAAGAAAAACCGACAATGAAGAACATAAAGAACTGACAATGAAGAAGACGCGAAAGGAAACGCCAGGAAGACCCATCAACATCTTCAGCGTATCTCCCTCACAACTCCCTCCATTCATTTCTTACTCCTCCCTTACCCCACTTTTACTTACCCAACTTACCTATTAACTCTCCTTTCCCACCCCTTTCACCCGTCCGCTTACCTTCTATCCCCATTCCCTCCCTCACTTCCTTCCTTCATACCCTCAACCATCACATTCACTTTCCGTTACCGAGGTACCGAGTTCACCTACTAAACCTCCCTTCCCTTGAGCCACAAGCATACCACATTCACCCATTCGCTTATAATACCTTTCTCCTATTTACCTTCCCCTCCTTTACTTCCGTCCTTCCCTGTTCAACTCCTCCCTCTCTTCGTTCTCTATCCACTTCCTACTGCCTATTTCCCTATTCACTCTCCCTTCAAGAGCTATCATGATAATTATTATTCACCTTCACCTTCTTCCACTTATAGGCTACATACCTAGGCTACTATAATTATTCGCCCGTTCTTTTTTCTGTTCACTTTGTTTCCCTTCCTCCCCTCCTGTTTCCCCTATCGCTTCCTTCCATCCCAACCTCCTTCCCTTCTACCGCTGCCCTACCCATCCAAAAGCAGAGCGAATGAGCCGCCTGCCGCAGAAGCCTCGTTGGCACCCCAGCAGACAGGCAGCACGCTAAACACCTGGGTGATGAGTAAGGGATGGAGGAGAGGAGGCCTTCTAGGATGGCACAACAACTGCAGTATCAGCAGCGATCTGATATATCTAGCGCACGGGTCAAGCGCTCTACCTAGCGTGCAACGGGATACCTGCTAAACAGTGGGTCGTTGCCACCGTCCTCTGTCTGTCTGTCTGATACTCCAAACAGCCGTTTCTGGTGTTGATCAGGCCGGGTGCGAATTAAACGTGTTATACGCGGGCACGTAACAATTGCACCAGACGAGATACGTATTAGATCGAGACACCTGCTAATGAATGGTCCTCCGGCTCCTCCCTTTGTTTATTTTCCGTTAAAAGTTAGGAGTCGAAGTTCTTATAGCACGCTGTTGTCTTTGCTGTCCAGGTCGGAAGCACCTCAAAGAGTTTCCTAGAAGACACGCTATAAATATTATGTTAGACTATATACAAATAGGCCTAGTAGCCTAGCCTACAACCATGAGAAATCTTTCAAGTCATCGAAACTGGTCTTAATCAAACCTATGCTGACGTCATACTTAGAATTTTTAAACAGTGACCTAAAGTAAACCACAATAGTTAGCAACTTTCAGCCAGCAATTATGTTTAACAAAAATAAATAGGCTAGTAGGCCTAATAGTAAACCTAGCCTGCCGTAAGATAGCGGTAAGATAATACTTTCTTAATGATACATGGATACTATAGCTGATTAGCACTTGTAAACGGGAGGTGTAGACCTTATTTGGTACGTAGGCTACGCAAAAGGGGGGTCCGTAAAATGTAGGCCTACGAGCTGCAATAGAGAAGTTGAAAATACGCTTTTTAAGTACGTAGGCCTATTCATGGGCTGAGTTTGGTTTCCGTTCTGGGGGGGACTAACAAATCACTTGGGCTATGTTGGGGCCCTTGGGGCGGAGACTTGGTCCAGAACGAGCGGCGCCGACACTATTTTCTCGATCATAAAAGTATCGTTCGTGAAAATCGTGAAAAGAGTCATTTTCTCCGAAAACATTTATGAATCTGGACCTTCTGGGGGTGGGGGCTAAGCCCGGAAAAATAACCTATATCATTTTCACGGTGAAAAGTTGACTCTCGGCCTTCTTGGGGAGGGGGCTAAGCCCCTATGTCCCTGATACACTCCGCCCATGTACATAGGCCTAATACATGGATGGGCGCTAACGAATGCACCACCTTTGAAGACTTTTAAGTTGCAGCTCAAGACCCATTTTTTCATATAATCACAAGTCACTGATTTCTCAAAAATTTTCAACTCATGTTCATCACCTTTTGCTTCGGCCTCGACCGCTGTGCTCTGGCGTTATGAAGCTATTATTGTTACTGCAGTTATTTATTTACTAGCGTACCCGGCCACGCGTTGCTGTGGCTGAAAAGAGCATTACATTCCCATCCCCTCCCCCGTCCCCTCCCCTGCCCTTCCCCTGCCCTTCCCCCTCCCCTCCTCATCCCCCTCCCTTCTCCCTCCCCTCCCCCTCTTTCCTCCCTTACACCGTCCCTCTCCGATAGCGACATAAAACTCTTCAGCAAGAAGGCCGCAATGGAATGTGTTGAAATGCGCTACATAAACGTAACACATTTGAACAACTGTTTCAAACGCGCCCGAATTGGAAGACAAGGCTTATCGACACCCGTATGTGTTGAAAACGGTAGAATTTACAAAGTTGCTTTTTTTGGTTTAAAACATTGCGCTTTTTCCCAAAAAGCATTCTGCAAACCCGGCCGTGTTGGAACTAAACGTTTTGGTGAAGTTTCGAAAGCAATCAATGAAGAAAGTTCGGAGATCTTTGAAGCCGAGCCAAACGCGGTTACATTTTTATTTATATAGATTTATTTATTATTATTATTATTATTAACAGCAACGGCATTTAATGCAATAGAAATAAATTAAGATGTGTTTAATTAATCTGTTCAACACCTTTAACACGGTTCCAACCGATGCTATATATGGCAACCGAGTTATAAATGCATAATTTCCGTTGATGACATTACCAAAAATAATTATCTATCGCATCTATCCAATGAAATACGAAAGCCTTATGCTAGGCCTAATAGCTTCAAGATGTCGTTTTAACGAATGGATCATCATCGTCATCATCCTCCTCATCAATTAAAATCAACTATCATTTCATAGGCCTATTATTATCCTTAGCCCTCGCAAACATTTCTGCAAGAAGCAGCGTCGGTTACTAGGTAGGTATACTAGGCCTTCACAAATATTGAACTCACACAAACAAAGACGAAAATTATTGCAGCGGTAAAAAATCGCTATCTTAGAATGAAGCCAAACAAGAAAACTTGTATTTAAATATTTAATAAGTTTTAGCAATAGGTAAAATAACTTAGCCAATACGAAATCA
Source organism: Lumbricus rubellus (assembly GCA_945859605.1). Lineage (NCBI taxonomy): Eukaryota > Metazoa > Annelida > Clitellata > Crassiclitellata > Lumbricidae > Lumbricus > Lumbricus rubellus. The sequence continues at coordinate 43,685,584 of OX243815.1, read as the reverse complement.
GCACATTGTCAAATAGAAGATTCGGAAAGACAATGTCATGCCCCTCACATTCATTTGAGTTCAGAAAGCCAACGCAAAGATCTACGAACACGCTTCTGAAGGTGGAACCACATGTCAAACAGACCACTTATAGGCTATATACGCACATGTATGTAAGTGTGGCCACTGAAGTCCTGTCCCCTCCTATTAAAATCCACCAGCTTCAGTGCATTACAAATGGCAATGTCACGCAATTTGACGCAAACTGTCACGTTAAACAAACGATGACCATCCTTAGCGAATCGAATGAATGACCAAACTTTGGTAGCCTACAGTTGGAACCTTGCCAGGGAACGACATTATGGTCTCATTGATATTGTCCGCAGGACAGTGCCTGCTTTCTTGCGATCGTTTTCGAAGAGCAGGGCTCGATTCTGAATCTCTCCCTTCTGGATCCAGTGTCCGTAGATCCGGAACGCCCCGCTGTCCACCATCTTGCGGACAAGACGTATAGCGTAGGGGTCTACTAGCAGTTGACTGAGTTCAATCTCGAGAGGAAGTAAGTGCAGCTTCTGCAGACGTATAGCTGCTATAGCTGCGTAAACAGCTACCTATATCATATACAAACACAAACCGCACACACTATACACACACACACACACACACACACACACACGCACGGACGCACACACGCACACAATGCCACACACACACACACACACACGACACACACACACACACACACACACACATCACACACACACACACACAAGCGAACCGTATAGTTTACCTAAACATTGGCATATACTACATCCATTACATGATATGTACACAAGCAATTTGTTGTATGATCTACAATTCTACATCCATGCATCTCCAATTTTCTCCATTCATACCAGAATATGCAGGAAAAAATGCAGGATAACATTCTTCTTCGCTTCTTTCAAGCCATCGTTCTTAATGGTTCCGCAGGGAAGGAAGGGATCACCACAGCTAGCGAATACAATTCAACAACAGACCCTGAATTGTTGGTAAGTCGGTCAACTCCTAAAAATTGCCACAAGCAGCACAAAAACGTACTTGTCTGTTCAACCTATAAAAGGTGAATGCTGCAGCTGTAAAATTGTGAACAGAGGCCACCTGCCTGGCTGGCTTTAAACCTTGTTGTAAAATCGTGTGTCGTAAACGTAAATAGGTTTCTAGAACTCCGGGACCGTTTTCAACGCCAATCAGTGCTGTACCAGATCGCTTTTACAGTTTAAATTTCTCCAACTTAAGGAACACTCTCAAGAAATTGAAATGCTAATAACAGTACAAAACTTACACTGAATAGGCCCTGCAGCGCAAACGTTTGGCAAGTGCCCCCCCCCCCCCATTTGGCAAATGCCCCGCATTTAACAAGTGCCCCATTTGGCAAGTTCCCCCCCCCATTTGGCAAGTACCCCCCCATTTGGCAAGTGTCCTTCGAGCGACGTCTGTAGCGGATAATGGTTATTTGATGACCAATTTCGGTGCCATAAACACTCGAAACAAACTTAATGAACTCTCGATGCCCCCACCAGAAGCTTACGCAAGATGCATTCAACTTCAAACGTTAATGTCCAGATGGTGTTCCAGCGCACTCGAGACTTGCTTACCTGGCCAGTGCCACCAACCTTATCGCTGGTATACATGCCGTCTTTGTGTTCGTGCCATTTTATGGTCCCAGATGGTGCGTTAACTGCCCGGTGCTTAGCCTACTGCTTACGGCTGGCTTTTACAGTCAGTGGAGGATAAGGTATACACTGTACACATAATTATCTAGTTCGGTTCCAGGTCAGGCACGCGCGGTACGTCAAGAATTCCAAGCAACTGCTCTGCAATATACTCAAGCAGGTATAGATACTTTCTGCTTAGGGAAGTGATGAGTCAAAAATTTAGGCTACATGGTTTCTACAGCGACCGTACGTGTATCAGTGTCAGAATTAGGGGAAAAATAACTGAGGGCGGTTGGACTATGATCCACTTGGAATTTGGGTGTGAAAACCATACTCTACTATGGGGTTCTAAGGACTGACCCTGCAACCGTGTATGACCCCTCCCTCCCCCCGACCGTCCTCGCTTTTCCAAGAATCCATCAGGAGATCACTCACCTCTGCTTGCTCATTTTTTCAATTGGTATACCACGAGATCTAAGGCCCTACCCGGGTACGGATCTTGCTATAGTCCGAATTTTAATTAAATAAGCCTCCATTGGCATCGTCACGCTCTGTAGAGGCCCATGAGATCTGCATACATACCGTAGCTAAAAAAATAATAGACGTCCTCCTCGTTATCTTGGCTTGGGACTGGCACCGAATGAGCAAAAAGCAGTGGCGGAGTGATTCAATCGGCGGTAATTGGAGGCAGGATCACGATTGCTCCAGTGGTGACGGCATGATATTCGAGCCAAGCTATTCATCTTCTGCTATTCAACGGTGATCGTTTGCTATATGCAGCCGCCGCCGCTCAACGCTTTCCGAAAAGGTCAAATTAAAAATGAATCATCTTCGCATATCCAGATAGCTATAGCTTAGTATTGTAAAGCATTAATTGGCATCAAGACAAGTCACTCAATTTTATCTCGGCAATGATATATTTATGCTTCAACAGGATCAGGAGCGGATCCAGGGGGCAAATCCGACGTGTCCTCCCCCTCCCCCCATCAGGTTCTTACAGGCTCTCAATCAATGCAGCTGGAGAGATAAAAATTAGCATTATGATCCAATGCTTGAATAAGCTTTCGTGCAATCCAGTAAGTGAAAAGTAGCTAAATAAAAAAGGTCATCAACTATTTCGGCGCGAAAAGCAGTATATTTTTTCTGGCAGGTCATCCGTTTTTTCGGCCTCAGACCAACGACATTTTTCCTACCCAAGACCAAAAATGTTGACCCCCCTCCTTCGGAAATTTCTGTATCCGCCACTGAACAGGAAGAGAGGGCAGTGGAGGAGGAAGAGCGGCATAGGGATGAAGATGAGCAAGCCCAACGCAAACAGGAGGAAGACGATCGCGAAACAAAGGCAAGAAGATATACGGACTGAGTAAGAAGAGTAGTCCCTACTCATGAACTACTCATGCAGCATGGAAGTACACAAGGAACCAGCTGGTGGCTTGGATATAGACCAACTGTAGCGATTCATCGTAGACTACGGAATCGAGTGAAACAGATGGTACTGAAACAAAATATACAGAGAATCGGGCAGATTGTAAACGTATAGCTTTGACCTGATATACGGATTATTGGCTACATGTATCCGTCTCAATGCAAAAATTGCCGGTAGAAACAGTGAATCGAATTTCCGGACGCATAATTCGCAATGTATTTTTTTCATGGTAGGCTATAATATAGAGAAGCAGAGTCGACACGACATGCAGACAATCAATGACAAATCAGACATACTAATAAAGCTGAACGTAGTTCGTTTTAACAAAGAGTAAATAATCACACACACACACACACACACACACACACAAACGAACGCGCGCACACACACACACACACACAAGCACGCACATGAACGCACGCACACACCCCATGCACACACCGTCACCCACACACAAATGCACTCACACGTGCACACACATGTATACACATGTATATAATTATAATAGTGATATATATATATATATATATATATATAACTATATTGTGAATCTCTTGAAATGCCACATAGATATTTGAAAGGCAACATAAATGTTCAAAACAATATAAACATTCCGATACACACACGCCTTTAAATAAATTTTACGTCTTCTCCATTTTTTTACAGCCTTGACCCTCTATTAGCCTACCTCAATGTAGGGCACAGCATCGATCGTTCCTATCATAATATGTGCCTCTGCTGCCTCTGTTGGCTCTTTGCTGTGGAATGACCTTCCAGCTAAAATTCGTGCTGAGATCTTATCTGGTGTGATGCTGTTTCTGCCCGTTCTCTTAACACTTCTCTCTTTTGATGATTCTTCTTTGCACTACACTACAGGGACTGGGAGCACCCCTGATTAGCTCAAACTGTGAAAGGCGCATAGAATGCAACAGAATAGAATTACACCACACAGACATCCGACTTACCTTGAACCTTCTGAGTCCGACAAGTGCCTTAGTACTGCCCTTTGCCGCGAAAACCTAAACAGAAAATAAACCTCTAGGCAAAAAACCATCGAGTTACTTTGAAGATAAAAAATCTGAAGTTAAAGTTATGTAAGGCTTTGCATGGCAACCACTCATTACATTTGCTCATCAACAATAGTAGGCCTAATCCTAGAGGACACTCAAGCAGAGCATAAGAAATGCTCAGCAGTTCTAACAATGGGATTAAGAACTCTGCACATGGCAGTGTGAATTTTTGCGAAGCGGTGGCCGATTACCTAAGAGTGATCGGCATGTAAAATGCGGAAAGTACCGGTTCGACACCTCCCTCCAAGGCAATAATTATTATAAGTGCCCGTAAATATTTTTGCTGGAGGGCTAAACACAGACACACAATATAATCACTAGGGCAGTCCCTAAATCACGAATTCACGGAAATCACGGAAACCGTGAATTTCGCCGTTTGCCGTGAATTTCGCCGTTTGCCGTGAATTTTGCCATTTGCCGTGATTTTCCGTGATTTTTCACATTTTCAGCCCTTTTTTTGTAAAAACACGTTAACAATGGTTGCGAAACACGTCAAAAATGGCACCGACGACCAAAAACAGCGCGGAATAATTAAATTAATTTAAGAATTTCTGTTTTGGGGAGTGAAAGACGTTGCTGACAAGTGAAGACCTATTCATAAATACTCATTTGTGCAACCATTTTAAAGGTGTTTTCCAAAAAAAGTGCTGAAAATGTGAAAAATCACGGAAAATCACGGTGCCGTGAATTTTTGGATTTTTGCAAAAGTATGCCGTGATTTTTTCACTTTTTGACCGTGATTTAGGGACTGCCCTAATAATCACATTTAAATGTCTTAGCAGGTTATTTAGAACATTGACATTTGCACAGAGGTTTTCAAAATGTCAATTTCTCATTTTCACTAGTTGGTGCAGTGATCATTATTCACTAGTATTATAATACTAGTGCAACGAAATTTGTTAAAAAACCACAAAGTATGAGGCCAAAAATAGGTGTCAATTTTCGGGAGAAGTCGAGTGCCCCTCTTGCCCTATGTGTGGACGCCCATGAGTTCTTCAGAGATCTAGCTCAAGACAACTATACACGAGTTTACTCTACAATTGATAATTGCTCAAATTTGACAGTTCATTTTCAGCTTGACAGCTTCAAGATCAGCACGAAATTAACATTTGTTGAGATTTTTATGCAACGGCACTTAACAAATTAATGATAATTTTTGTTTTAAAATTAATAGTAATAAAAGTAACTGTCTTTAAAATTAATATTCCGCGTCACTTACACCATCTGGGTGGAAGAAAGGGTGAGACAGGGCTTCGATAGCAGTCAGTCGATTTTGAACGTTGACGACCAGCAGCCTGGAGATCTAAGCCAAAAGGACATCACCATCAGAATGACATGCATGTATGTATGAGCACTTGTTATAGCACTCCTTAAAGATACTACTCAAAGACGCTCCCGACTACAGCACGGACACTGAATCGGAGTTTCATGTCGAACCGATGAGCAATGAAGGACTTGCTCAGGGTCCCAACGTGGCAGCTTGAGGTGGATTCGAACCCGCACCCTTCGTTTGTCTACGTCAATTCTGTGTAGGCCTATGTACATGTAACTGTAGGAGCTTCTATCAGGGTCCTATTTAGTGCTGCGATCACCCTCCAAAGGTCTCCTTCTAACAACCACCCGTCCCCACAAAGATATTTACAACTGCGGGCCTCTGCAGTACCCACCTTAAATTGGGCATGGCATTTATGAAGCGCATTTTTGACTATTCAAATGCTGTATGAGTGATTTAAAAGCATGACAAATAGCATGTTTTTCTTATTCTGTGAAGTAACTATTGCAGTCCTTAATACAAACAGATAAAGTTTGAACCAAGTGACACATGCAAGTATAAACACGATTAAACATCAGCAAGGAATTTCCATGCATGTATGCAATGTGTATGTTTGTTTATAAGTATACAAGAATGCATGTGTATACATTATATATATATATATATGTACATAAGTATGCAGGTAGAATGTTTGTGTGTACCGGCATATATTAAGCTAAAGGGACTTAGTAGCACTCAACAAAAGTGTTGAAACATGGTTATCTAACAAACGGATCCAGGTGCAACTTGAGACACTTCGAAAATGTCTCGCAAACGCAGATACTCATGCAGCAACACAAACACACACACACACACGTAGTTAATTTTGCGAATTTTTGTCCAATAGCATGGCAATCTACAGTGGCTTAGAACAGACATATGATTTATGAAGATTATACTAAAGTAACTAGACCAGTGGTTCCCAACCTTTTTTGACTTTAGGGCCACTTTTTCTTAGTTGAAGGACATTAGGGCGTTTAGGGGCCACAATGTTAAAATTTAATTAACTAAAAGCATATAAAATTGTTATAATTGATTCAAAATAGAATGTTTGATGCTATTTATAGACGTCAAAATAAAATAATTTGTAATAGAAAATAATTCTATTCTGTCCAAATTGTCAATTTTTTCATATACTTTTGTTAATTCTTTGAGTGACGAGAGCCAGGTTTTGAGGACTGGTGGGCCATTTTTTTAGGTCTCGCGGGCCAAAAGTGGCCCGCGGCAGGGGTTATTTTAAGGAAATTTCTCAACTGCACAAAATTTTCAGAATATCGTCCTACATCGGGTAGATTGGTCATTATTGAGTCTAAGGCCTAATTATTCTTATTATTATTATTACTATTTATTATTATTATTAATCTATTATTATTATTTTATTATTATGAATGTTATTATCATTATCAATTTATCATGATAACATTGTAACTGGCTAAGTTTCTAAACCTACTTCTCCGAAGAGCAGTATTTAATCTAGTCCCCTCCGCTGGGGGGGGGGGGGTAAATCAGGTTTCTGGCCCTCTGGGGGAGACAATCGAGTGTGCGAAGGACTCTCGTGAGGCGCGTAGTGCCGAGACTGTTAGGGGGAGGGGGATGTGCCCCCTCCCCATTAGAAATTTTTTGAATTTCCGCATTGCAATGGTACCATTTTAAGGTGTCATCTTAACAAAATACCTGTATTTTTTCAGAGCCTCGTCAGAAACTTTTGGATTTCCGCATTGCAATGGTAGCATTTTAAGGTGTCATTTTAATAAAATACTTGTAATTTTTCAGAGCCTCATCAGAAACTTTTTGAATTTCCACATTGCAATCGCAGCATTTTAAGGTGTCATCTTAACAAAATACCTGTCTTTTCAGTGCTTAATTATAAGAGTGGGCTAAGACTTCAATAAATATAAGCAACACGTAACAAATATTTGGAGTGGGGCTATTTCCACACTATAATGGTGCCCTTTTAAGGTGCAATTTTAGCAAAATACCTCCATTAGACTATTCAGTACTGATAAAAGAAGTGTTTTAGGATTCAATATATATATTATTATAATTACAATAAAAAATATCTTTATGTATCGAGTTCAGCAGCTCAGTTCTCCAGTTGCTGAGTTATTCTAATGAATAAATGCAGACATGAATATAATAGTAGCCTAAATAGGCTGACTTTTCAGCACTATATCAGTTTAACTTTATTTCCCAAGATGGTCCCGAATTGCTGACCAGGATGTACTTTCTGAAATCATATTTAAGGGTACACAAACTAACCAAGAACTAATAAACTACCGGTAACAAATCCAGGTAGCCATGTGTAGTAATGATGTTGTTTTTAGGTTTTACTATATGACTGTGTTCAAATAATAGGACCAAACATTTTGAAATTTTACAGTTTAAAATTTGAAGGATATCACTGGTGAGAAGCCATTCAGTTGTACAAAAGTAGTAATTTGTACAAATATTAGCAGTAAGTTATTCTCATTTTAGCAGGATTGTGTCATATATTATGATAGTAAATAATAACATTATAACCATTAGCCATATGATAATTTATTAATAGTATTACAGAATAAAATTATAATAACCGTTCACGTAATACGATGATGTAAACAGCAACTAGAGCCTAAGCTAAGCGTTATTTGGCTTGCATAAAACAGCTTGTTTGAATATGCCATGTCTCTATCTCTAGACTTGTTTTCTTGTATTTTATGCCAATAGAGTTGTCAATAGTAATTTAAAGTTAAATTCACGGCAAAAATGTCTTATAATCTTGTTTGTTACAAAAATATATTAGCTACCTACATTGTTTATGCGATTGTGTGTAAAAAAGTAACTGCACAAAACCTGATTTTCAACTGCACAAATTCGTTTTCCAACTACACACTTTGTGTCCAGCTGCACGTTAAAATAACCCCTGGCCCGCGGGCCACGGGTTGGGAACCGCTGAACTAGACCAATCAGTTTGGTGTTCTGGAAAAACTTTAACAGGAACGATACAGTACTCTGGCTAAAGTATAAAAAAAGAATTTGGTATTCTCAAGGCAATATAAAATACGACTGGCAAGCACCTTCATATTTCTTAACCCCCAGCCTATGAGGGCAGGCGGCCAGGCCTCTCCTTGTTCCCTGAGCTTTCCACTGACAGTGTGCGGTTAAAGTACTCGTTAAACCCGTGTTCGATATAATTATAGTGGCACAAGTGAAGTTGAAATCTCAAAACAAATAATTTGAGAGCAAGTTTCAGTACTCTGCGTGAATCTTAAAGGTGCAATATATATATGTATGTACATATATATACATGTATATAATATATATACACACATATGTATATAAATATACGTATAGTTACATGAATGCATATTAAATATACACATGCAAGCATGGTCATATTGATGCTGAATTTGCGACGCCGGTGCTTACCAGATCCTTGCAGATTTCGCGCACGTCACTCCACTCTGGTTGGCTGAAGTTGAAGCTGCCATCCATGATCGCACGAAGCATGACGAGCTGCCGACGGTTCCAGAAGGGAGGAGAGCCACACAGTCTAGTGCACGCCAGAAAGACCAGAACGTAAAGTCACGATGGAAGTAAGGGACCCGCTTAGCTGGTTATAAAATATGGAATTGGCTGGTCCCATGGGCGGAGACTTAGGGGCGGGGGGACGGTCCCCCCAACGAATGTGTTGGGGACGGCCCATGCATTTGTCCCCCCCCCCCAATTGTTGACTGTTAGGCAGGGACACTTCATGAAGACACACACTGCATACACTGGTTGGATAGATTTCGGCCGGATGACTAAAAAAAGTCTGACATCAGAAATTTTGGTCGGTAAATTGGAAAATTCCGACTAAGCCATTTTCGTCAGCCCAAAATCTCGCGTCCTTCCTTCGGCACCACTCGTTCGTCCCCTCCCCCCCTCCAAGTCTCCGCCCATGGCTGGTCCCTAGCTTTGGAATTAGCTGTCCCAAACTTTGGAATTTGCTGGATTAAATTCTGTAATTATTAGCTGCAAGATATGGAATTACCTGACCAAATAATTTAGTTTAATTGAAATTCTTAATTCAAAAACTAATTAAATTGTTCAAGCTCTTCAGAAACAGTTCATAGTTGTACTGAATTTGTTCATTTCAGAAAAAGACCTGTGTATAAACACTGTATATATATATACATGCATGAAGGTATGTATGCACAATTTGCACATAATTATATAATACGTATATTTGTATGCAAATTAGGTGCATGCATACGTGTGAATGCATGTGTGTACCCATGCATGCATATTGGTATGTAAGTACGCACATTTGAATATATGAATGTAGCCAGGAATGCACCTTCCTAAGGTATTACGTCCTAGTAACATCACGTCCTGGTATGCATGTTTGCGCGTATTTATGCATGTATGCATGTATGTATGCATGCATGTATGTGTGTGCTTGCATGCATGTATGTGTCTACTTGCATGCATGTATGTATGTACTTGCATGCATGTAAATGCCTGAGAACACTTAATATAGCACATTTAAAGTAAATTGCAATTTAGGAGCTGTAACATGTAACACGTGTATATTATAATGATAAAATACAAGCAAAAAAGATTAAAACACAAAAATACTTACAAACTATACATGACGACGCCACAAGCCCAGCTGCAGAAAGACAATTGAAACCATTCATAAAACAGATCTAAACTCATGACACACTTCAATATAATACAATTATGTGGGGGGGCAGTGGTGTAGTGGTGGCGTCGTTGCCTTGGAGTCAAAAGGTTCGAGGCTCGAATCCACCTTGCCGCGTAAGGACCTTGGGCAAGTCCTTCACTCACAACTGCTCAGCGCTTCGGCGTGAAACTCCGATGCAGTGTCCGCTCTGCATTCGGGAGCGCCTCTGAGTAGAGAACTTGAAGGGGCGCTATAACAAGTGCTCATACAAATACAATAAAATACAATACAATGTATTTTATATTGCCCTCTTCTCAAAGTTAAGAATCGTACTCATGCCATATAACAGAACATTGATTATGCTGAGCAACTGAACCTGAAGGAACATCTCCAGGTTTGGGACTGACACTGGCAGAGCATGGACATTGGCTGGACAGCATTCCTAAAGCTGATTTGCACTCAGGTTCAGAGGACATCAATGAAGTTAGATCAGAGGTATCAGGAAGGCAGTAGAACCACTATAAATGATCTGAATTAATGTGATTAATAATTAATGAACGAATGAATGAATGTATGAATTATTAAGGGATGAATTAGGGAATGCATGAATGAATGAGCGTATCAATGCATGGATGACTTAAATGAGCAAACGAATGAATTTCATGAATAAGTGGACGTAAGAATGAATGGATGTATGGGTGAATGGATGTATGAGTGAATTGATAGATGAATGAATGCGTGGACAAGTGGATAGATAATTGAGTGGACAGATGAATGAATGACTGAATGAATTGATGAATGAACGAATTAAGGGATGAATGAATGGTTCGGGCTGCATAGTTAAATTCCTCTCCCACTGTTGGACACACGTGCAAAACAATGCATACCAGTCGACGGGTCTGCCATAACCTCCGGCCTTTTCGTACATGGAACATTGAATAACTTCCGGAGCCAGATATCCAGGTGTGCCAAACAGGTCTGAAGAAGAAAAAGAAGAAGACAAAAAAAGAAAGAGACCCCAGAGATATTGAACTCAGAGACTGAACATAAATCATCTTCAGAAACATCAACACTGGAGCAGCCGCCGCCGCCGCCTCCCCCTTCCCCGCCTCATCCTCCTTGCAAGCTTGTTTTCCTACTTCCACCCCCCAACTCCTTCCTCTCTCCACCTCCTCTTTAGAACTCCCTCTCTCTCCCATCCTCCATAGCTTTAGTCGGCGTTCTTTAAGACAGCCACATCTCAACGCTCTAAAGAGACTTGGAAATGTTCCGACAAGTTCTACAACATCATCATTCATTCATTGATGGATTCATTCATTCATTCATTTATTTCAAGAATTTATATAGCGCCCCTCAGAGATATAGAAGCCCACTCAGAGGCGCTCCCAGTCCAACCATATTATATATCTTCGTTTATTATCAATCAGGATGATAAACCACAACCCGCTACAACACAGACAATATAGCAGACAGTCAATAGGAGGGGTTGAAGGAAGACTTTTGAAGGTATGCAAATCCCTACATGGTCAGCGACTTTCAGTTGAAGCTATTGGATAGATTTATTTCTTTTTAGATAGGCTTTGATATTGGATCTACTTATGAAATAAATAAAAATCCAAGTCGCAGGGCAAGCATTCCAACCAGTCAGTTGTTGAATCCCACAGTCATAACAAATTCGTGGGCATGTAGAGGCGCTATATAAATGTTCGAACATGGTGAATGTACACAGACAGACAGGTAATTTATCTCTGTCACTCTACCTCTCAATTCTTCATCATGGGTGATGACTGCAGCAATTCCAAAGTCTATCAGCTTAATGTTGAGCTGATCGTCCATGAGAATATTCTCCGGCTGAGCAAAGATAACAAGACCATCAACAAAGAAGCCAGCAATCGTTGGCACGTGAAGTATTTAAGAGCAGTTGTTGTAATATGGCAGCTAAAAATGCAGCCTTACAATGTGGAAGTTAAAAAAGAAATTTTAACTATAAGTATACTTATTGTTCAGTCCTATCAGCACTCAAATAACTAGAGCAATTTTGTTGGGATGACAGCTCAAAATGCAACCATTACATTGTCAACATTCCGACCCCTTCTACCACCACCAACACCACCGTCGTCACCACCACCACTTCTACCACCATTACCACCGCCATTCATACCTTGATATCCCTGTGTACGATCATCTTCGAATGGATGTACGAAATGGCGCTGAACAACTGTGACATGACCAGTCTGTACAGACGAAATTTATAGATTAATTATATACAAATATACAACCAATGTATAATTGCATATAAATCATACAGTCTATATATAATTATATATTATATATATACATGTATCATATATATATATATATATATATACACATGCACATAATATTAATTTATGAGATATATATTAGAGCAGGGGTTCTCAACCTTTTTCGTCCGGCGACACACTTAAACTTGCTATCAAATTTGGCGACACACCATTCAATCGTCATATGTAAATGTCGTAAAAATAATTATAAAAAGTGTCAAAGTGAAACATGTCTATTTATTTCAAATTTGCTCTCAAACTTATTTATCCTTCTAAATTAAAATGCTAAACTGCTGACATTTGTAATAAATGAAAATAATTAGGCCTATATTGAATTTCTTTCAAAATTTTATGATTATAAAATTCTAAATTATTCTTCTGATCCCAATCTATAGTCGTTTCTACAACTCGACGTGAATTTAGTCACCTAATTACTAAGACCTTGTAGTCCTTACAGTTAATGGGATCTTTGTTCTTGGATTTTTCTTTGGATTATATTAAAACGCGGTTCCATAGTTTTTCTAAGTCCAATTCGTAAGCAGGCTGAGAGGGCACCTCCGATTAGTTTGTTCCGATTCTTGTTCTTTATGTTGATCTTCTGAGAAAAGCCCTGTTCAGATAAGTAGGAGCTATGAAAGGAAACCAGCTCCTTGATAGCTGTAGGTAAAGTAAGTCAGTGTATCATGCAAGAACAACGGACGTTTGCTGTGAGAATTTAGTAGGCTGATATTATTTAGGATTATTTCATGTAATAATGGGCCTACTGCGTTGTGCCAGTTTGGAAAACGAAGATAATTTGTTTTTATTATTAATTCGCGACACACCAATTCTTCGCGACACACCAGCGACACACCACTTTTACGCGACACACCGCCGGTCAAGTCGCGACACACCAGTGTGTCGCGACACACCGTTTGAGAACCTCTGTATTAGAGAACTATGCAATATGCCACAGCAAAGTGACAGCATGAAATTAAATGTTCAACAGAAAATTACGTTTATTGTTGATTAGTTTATGGAACAAGTTTAAGAAAAGGTTGTGAGCTTTCCACGTACAGTCGTACAGTGCTCACTGCTCATTGTAGTTGTCAATGATAGCCAGAAAACGTGCACTGGAGTCACCATACTTTTCCTTGGAGGTTGCGATGGGTGACCAGCCACAAAACTTGTCCAAATATATAGTTCTTGGATGTTTGGTCATCTTTTCATTACACTACTGTATGTACTATATCAGTAGAGAGGGTCATTATCAGTTTTTTCATGGGTTTATTGCCCAGGGTTGTTGTTACATGGGGTCATTGGCCGGGGGGGGGGGCCCTATTGTTTGGGGGATCTTCTGGAGGGTTATTGGTCTGTTACCATACATGCAAGTGTCCCTAACTACTCTCTGGAGTGCTCCTGAGTAGCAACCTTGAAGGGATGTTATATAAATTCTCATAATGAATACTTTCACGTGTTTTTAACTTATCACATGTGTTTGGCTATTATCAGTGATTGAGAAAGTTTAGCACATCAAACATATCAAACCTTGTTCTTTTCTCCGACATTGTGACGACTTGAGTCATGTAGTCGAAAAGTTCACCTTTTGCCAACCTACAAGAAATATGCACCAGTGCTCATCAGTACAATCAAATTTAAATACCTAAATAAATCTGCATATTTGTGAATGCTACTATATAATTAACACAAATCGATGCATGAATAAATTTACATACCTGAATAATAGTATATAATTAATGTGCATGCACAAAAGAATACACATTTATGAAATCCAGAGAAATACAAATATAAAACATGCATGCATAATAAATAAATAATAATTAAATAAATCGATATGCGTGAATGAATTTACACGCATGAATGAATAACGAAGAACATAACCAAATAAACCTAAATATACTTGAATAAATCTAAACATATTCATGAATCTACATTTTTATAACCGGAAATTATAAGTGCAATATTTTTCCTTGCCAAATAACTTGGAACCCACTATTTTCCAGCAATACGCGCTTCTGAGAGAAATTGCTTAATTACTGTGCTCTAGAGATGTTCCAAAACATCATGACCTCCGACTAAGTTCTAGTATGCAACATTGCATTCGATACACTGAATATAACAAAATACAATGCAATCGAACATAATAAAATACAATTATAATTGCCAGAAATTGATTATACATTTAGACCATTGGAGGATTCGGAGTGCTTCACATCTGATGTAGAGTACGGTTTTGAGCCTCTGCCGCTCCCCTTCACCCCAGATGCTTAATTATTAGACAATGCCACTTAATTAGATCAAAAATGATAATAATAATACACCAGTTTGTGTTAATGTGTTAGTCTGAAACGCTTATGCCATCAACTGAAAATTCAGATAAGCAAACATAATTCTTAATTTGATTGATCGTTGCTGCCACTTGACTCGATTTTATATCAATTTATTTTAAATTTTGCATGAATTTCAAAGAAGGGTTGCTTAAAACTTTGCAAGACTTTTAATAAATTTGACATGAATTTTTGAATCTAAAGAACTGAGACTCACTCCTTCGTGACCTGATTCCCTATAATAATTATTATTTTACAAGAAACATCAAAATGTTTTTGAATGAGTTAGTACTTAGTCCAAATTTATGCTAAAATTGAGATAGATTATAAAGGAATTTTAGTAGTATAATCAATCTAAATGCTAAGCATGTCAATGAAAGTAGCAAAGCAATTTCAACAATAAAAAAGAATTTAAATAATTTAATTAATCAGAAAATAAAACCTGTCACTGAACATCGTAAACAATAGTAACTCTTGAGAAACATAAACAGTTGAAAGTCTACAAAACTACAAAACTGACAGCTCAAATACGAGGAAGAAGTACACCGGACTCTCGTAAGCATCATGCAGCCGAACTAAAACAGGTTCAGTCAAAACCGGTCAAAACCAGTCAAAGCCAGCTCAGACCAGTCTCTATAACTAATTTATCAACGTTAATCAGTTTGTTTTGAATATAGAACAGTGTTTGAAAATATTTGATGCAATACACTTAGCCTTCAAACGGCACTGTACAAAGTTTGAGTTAATGATTATATTAGGAGAATAAATTGATGCATAGAAGTCAGATTGATGAAAATAATTTTTAATTAAATAGAAGTTACAGATGAAAAATAATTGCCGCCTAAATAGTATATAGCGGGATTGATTAAATGAATTCTTTCCTAAACAGAAGCTGGATTGACGAGAAGGATCCTTGCCCAACAACAAGTTGGATTGATTAAAGATAATGATGCTGGAACGAGCGAATAATCTACGCCACTAAAATACATGTTTACCCAACGCAGACTGTATGTACTGGAACAGCGATCAACATCGCGGCAGCACAGAAGCATAAAACCAGAATTTATGTATTGCTAGTCTGTTGTACATTAACAGCTGTTTCTTGTGCTTTAAAGTAAAGTTGCCATATGGGCTGATAAGGCACAAGGAATGTAAGACTGAAGATCACTTCCTTCATCCAGCACTTGACCAACCAGTGAACCAATTCCAAAGGCCTGATTAGACAATTGCCAAACTAGCATCCATTTGCTTAGTGGTTCCCAACCCTTTTTTAAACCAGGGTCGTCTAAACTAGTCTAGCACAAAAATTATTTTTGGAGTCAAGTCAAACCGTGTACCATCTGCTCTATATGCGAAGCTTCGCATTTTCACAAGAATTATCCAAATAAATTTTTGCACTCGTAGTACTTAGCAAACTGATACATTTCTCAATTTATAGAAATAAATAATGAACATATGAAATGCAATCAAGATAATTAAATGTTGTGGACTTTTAAATTGTGATTTTATCCAAATTTTTAAAATATTATTGTATTGTTTTTAAACATTTATAAAGCACCTCTATTAGGGTGAACCGTTCAGAGGCGCTCAAACATAGTTTAACAGAGAATAGAAGTTAATTTAAAACTTTGCGCAGATACGTGTGATGAGGTAAATAGTGGCAAAAGATTATCTGACCAACGCTATTTCTAGTTGTTCCCTAAAATGAATTCAGTGAGAGTAAGTACGGTAGCCATTTACTGATGTTTGGATGGTTGATACACATCTGTAGGACAGAGATTTCCTTGACCGTTTCCTTCCGAAGCAGCGCGGCCTGTTCGTCCCCTGGCACCAACGTCAGGTCGATGGTCTTCACTGCATACTGGGTCATCGTCTTTATGTCAACACATCGCCGCACAGTACCACTGACACCCCTGCAAAAGTTAGAAATCGATGTACAAGGCAACATGTTTTTATGCCCAGGGTTGACAAGAGAAATTGGGGGAGGGGGTCTCTAGACAGAGCAGTCTCCATAACTCTCTTAAGGCTCAATGAGAAACAAATTTATTTAGAAACAAGTTGAGGTGATAAGAGTGTAGGTACGACCTACAATTTTATATAATTTATATATAAAATATTATTTCATTCAGTTGTTAACTTGAAGCTTAAACTGATTTTAGTAAATTTTCTCTGCAATATTATAGTTAAAATAAAGCGTAGATCATAAACTTTCTGTACATAACTAATTAGCCTGGGTCACTAAAGTCGCCTGGCCCTAGGCATTTGTCCCTGGGATCCCCTCTCGACAGCCCTGTTGATGTCCATGCACTTCAGCAATGCAATATTGCACCTATAATGTGACCTACTCAGTGATTGCTGTCTCTACTGGCTCTCCTTTCATACTAGTACATAATATTATCCTTCAGGCCACATTCAACTTTCTCCAATTTCGGAAAACTGTACTTTCAAAGAAGCTGGAGAAATGGACCACCTCCATATATATAGGTACCTGCCACCTGGGCATATGAATGCACAGATCCTATATAAAAATGTCATGAAGGACATGCTCAGTGTAAGAATTGTGGAAAAATTACTGGGGGGGTGTGGGGGTTGGACTGTTTTGGCCCATTATCCACTTGGAATTGGGGGGGTGTGAAAAACAGACTTTAACATGGGGCTCTAAGAAAGACTGGGTCAAGGGAGTAATTCAGCCAGTTGAAATTTTTAAATGTAAAGCAGATATTACAATTCAAAGAATTTTTGGCAGGTTATAAGGCAGGTCGAGAGCAAACTATAGGCTGATCAAGTGACCTACTGCGACCTATAGGGTTAGTGCCGCAACTGCAGATGAGTAGAACGTACCTGCCAATGATTTCCTTCATGTCATACTTGGCATAGAAACCCTTAAGGCTGGGTTCAATAACAGGTTGCCCTGGAATGGAGTCAGCCCTTTTCTTCTGATCACCAAACGCAAATCTCTTCAGAGCTGCTGAAACTCCTACCACCGACATATTTTTGAGAATTCAGGCCTAAAAATAAATAGATATCAGGTTCATCAAAATCTCCTATCTAAACTGCTTTCTTGTTTCCTACTCATTGCTTACTTTTAAGAATGTCGTTTGCTGTAGGCCTGGCCTACCTTTGTGGCAAATTCCAAATAAAGTTACAAACAATGGGCCTAGGCGGCTACACAGCTGAGGTACAGTTATGTAACATCAGAATCTTCAGCTGTTCAGCTGATGAATGGATGGCATAAAGTTTTCAGATTCTGGTATGAGTTGACCCCTACGTACAGTAAGCGATAACCGCAACTGAGTCAGTTACTGTCAGTAGCGTCCGATAAAGATTATAAAGTTGCAGCATTATGGAATATCCTTTTATCATATTAATGGATTAGACTTTAGGTTTACGAAATACCTCATCAATTTGTGTGATTTTGCTTTTTTAAATAAACAGTATTAAACACTTGAAGGCTGGCCTATAGCCTAGGTCTACACGGAGATCTTGCAGCTTCGCTGTTTCGTCGTAAAGTGTACATCCCTATGCTATACGTCAAGCTCTAACAAAGCATAATTCCATGCCGACGCGGCAGGTTCAAAGTGGGTGGGGAGTGGGGACGCGTGGCGGCGTGGGGACGGCATTCTCGAAGTTCTCTGATTGAGTAGGCTACCCGGTGCTCATCAAATTCTGCCAGAGTTACTAAGATTTCGACTACTGCTATTATCGCCAATATATCACAAAAATTGCTTAAAACAATGCGGTATAAACACACAGATCTAGTGAATACATACTTTCAACATTTAATTATATTATTTACAAATTGCGTTTTAATTTCTGTCTGCCTCGTATTCAGAATTGTTCTAGTTCTTCAGCGGCAGTGTTGCCACTGAGGTTTCAGAAATAAACCCAAATTTCCTTACAAAAATAAACCAGAAAAACCCAGACTATTCATTTGAGCCATTTTAGACCCCTTTATTCAAATTTAGTTGGTTTTTCGCTTGTTCTTATGAGGGTTAACAAAATGTTCGCCAAAAGAGTCAAATAAAATGTAATTACAACTTCAAAAATATCAATTAATGACAATTATTGTTAAAGTTGTCAGATAGGCCTACTCGGCATTCGTACTGACAACAGGCTTAACAAGGAGAGAGGTGTGACCTGAACTATTTTTAGATGTCAAAATGGTTATTTCTGGGCCGAGCTATTTTTCAGATTATAAATTATTTGTGAATTTACAATGTGAGATCTTGATTGTAGAGTTTAAAATTAAAATAAGTGAAAAAAATTATGTATCAAAACCATTTTACATTGAATTTCACAGAATATTGATGTGTTTTAATGCAAAATGGTCAACTCTCCAAAATAAACCCAGATTTTGCCCGAAAAAACCCAGAAACCCAGACGAAGGCCAAAAAACCCAGATCTAGTGGAAAAAACCCAGCTGTGGCGTCACTGTTCAGCGGGTACGTTCCATATCGGATCGAAGTACGTACGGAGTGTTTCAATAAATCAGCCGTTTATTGATTGAACAACAACAATTGATAACAACAAAACAACGACAACAGAGGGCCTACGGTGCCACAGTTTTGAACATCAGAATAGCATGGCATGGGTTTTGGCTGTTGCAGAGTCGCTCAGTCAAATGAATACGTTTGACAGAATCTAGTTTTAAACCATGTTTTTTTGCAAACTGGACTCGAGTTTAATCGGCTCTCCATCTCGATTTGCTTTGACTTAGCGCCTGTAACCCCGAGCACGCTTTGTTTCATTACTTTCCCAGTTCCCACCTATAGTCTACTGACGGGTATACGACGATAAAGTTCTCTCAAAGGCTGACAATGAAATACGGAGGTCTCTTATTCATGTGCTCCATTCTGGTTTTTCTTGATTATTTCTGTCTTTGAATGTGCATACTGCCTATTTATTCATGGCGTCTGCTACTGAGAATTAAAATATTAATAAAATATAAAAAATAAAAATATTTAATTACGTACTTACTTTAAAAACACAAGCGATACATAAATGTTTACAATCCCATAACCCATTGCGGGAAAGCGAAAGACAGACTCCGCCCACCGATTTCGGAGATTCTAGAAAAATTTCTTAATTGTATTATTGTTGTATGATCTTAAAAAGGTTGTTTAATTCCATAAAATCGTGGTAAAGCGCACCAGTAAGTATGGACACCACAATGGAGTTTCGATTGATGGTTATAACTATAAAAAATACGTGCATACACGCAGATTAATCGTGATTTCTGAGACTGGATGCCATGTTGGTAATTTTCCGCCGCCATTATTAATTGGCATGGCCTACTTTACGCCCTCTGTTTAGATCATATAAATTTATACGATAATTGCTGGTTGAAATAGCTTTTGTCTCTATATGGATAATTGGTATTCGAGACACAGGGTGACAGGGACCACAACACTTCGTATTAAGATGTCTATGGTTATGAGTCTTATGACAACGATCTTATTGTCCTGCCGTCTTGTTGCATACGAATTCAGTGCACAAAGACAGTCTCGAATAAGCCTCTCAAATGAGATGAACCATAATTTTTAAAGATGCTATGAAGACTTGCGATGTTGATCGTTGTCGCAATCATCATGCCATTAGCTTTGGTAAATTCAGTTCGTTGATTTGCCCCCTTCGTCAAGCAACATGTTGAATATCGCCCGCCCCAACTTCAAACAAATTGATCAAATATATGTAGAAAGTCCTGGCTATTTTTGATCCAGTTTTCAACCTGCTCTCTAGAGACTGGAAGCATACCAGCAATTTTTAGTTAATTTGTACTTGTGTTGCAATAAGATCTACTCCTGCACGACATTTAGCAATACCACAGTGATTTCAACAACATTCATCATGAGAAGCCACTTGTAAGAAACTTGAAAGAAAGTGCAAAAATGGCAATGTCACAAACGGACCTAATTCATCTTTGACCTTTTTGCCGTTTCCCATATTGGAGAGTTATATAATTTCATTTTATTTCATTCTTTTAAAATCTATTTTGTATCTATTTCATTATCATTTTAGTTGATTAGAACTTTGGGCGATCATGTACTATCAGGGGACAAAAAATACACAGTGTCTTTTGCTATCAATCCACCAGAGTTTCTAATGGCTAAACTAACACTAACCCTAACCGACCCTCACGATGCCTAACCTGAACCTAACCAACACTCACGAAAAAGACGTGCAATGACAATGCTGACGGCACTGCAAAAGACACTGTGTAATTTTCGTCCCCTGATAGTACATGATCGCCGAACTTTGTTGTTTAGATGTATGTCATCCAGTAATTATGTTTACATAAAACCTTTGGCATGATGTGTGAGTGCCTCTGACCCACATGCAGTTGCTTGAATTCGTGGCAACATATATTTCAAGGCAGTACAAGCACTCGTTAAGTACGTATCTCTGCGACTAACAAGAAGCAGGCAGCGTTGTTGGTCACCGTGAAGCCAGGCAATACTAATTTGTTCTCAGTAAGTTAATTTCATTTTGCTGCCTGACCCAGCTGTCGTTTTCACGATCTATAATTGCAACCAACATTCGATCGCTATCTTCCAACCCATGATCTAAGTTTCGATCCACGACCCGTCCGTTTCAACACGTTCCTGCACCGATCGTTTCAACCACCCTCGATCGTTTCAACCACCCCGATCGATCCATTCGTTTCAACTCACGATCTTAAATGCTCCAGTCAATCGCTGAAACTCGCTCGGTCTGGCTCAGTCCAACGGGGTTCAACGATGATATGGCTTATTTATGTGGAACGAAAGGTTTGTACATACGACGTGATTCATAATACTTAGGCAGAGCTCTGGTGTAGTCTAGACCAGATGTCGTGCTTTAAAAGTTTGGACTAACCGATGTGACCAATCGGCTTGCTAAGTTAGACTAAAATTTGAAATGACCAATTGGTTTGTTGCATTGGTCTAATTAAAATGGCCAATCGGCTTGCTAGGTTAGACTATTTGAAACGACCAATTGGCTTGCTCTACCAACCATTTCTTAGGCTGCGTGCAGTTGTTGGTGTGGTTGTAAATGACACACAATTGTCTGTGAAGGAGTATCAATAATGAGACACTGCCAAAAAATGAACCTACTGACAATATTAACCTTACAGAATTTTGCGGTTCAGGTCAGTTAGTACAAGGGAGGAGCTTTGTCTTTGGAGCAAATAAATAAGTATTAAAATTGTGAACAGCATCTGTAGTAAGTTTAATTAATTAATATTATACGAGAAAAAACTTGGATTTTGGTGACAGCTTTCTTTAAACAACTGAAACAGATTTGCTGGCCAGCCGTCGATTTCATGATTTTCATCACCCACCTGAGTGTCACCACATCTATTTTTTCTTATTTTGTTATAAATTTCGTGGCCACACTACGGAAATCAAGCGAAAGATGCATTTAGGACTTGACTTAGCGTGGTTTGAAGGCTGTGAAACTTGTGACGCATAGTTTCATGTTACCTTGGTTGAACGGACAAAGGATTCAAGAGTTTGAGGTGATTGTGTGAGAGATGTTCTGTTCATGACAGAGCAACAAGTCCTAATACCAAGACCAGACGCCTGTACTGTGGAAAGTAAAGTTTTGTCAAAAGTTTTGGTTTAGGAGTGCAACATTTAAAGTTAAGTCTGACATCATCACAGATGCACCGTGTTTCTGGCAAACAGAAATGAGAAATTGGTTTCCCCAGGAAAGTTGGTCTAGCCATCCTGCTGTTAATTTCCAACTGATTTGAATTACACTAAACATAAGTTCTAGAAATTTAACAGCAGACATCTGAAAACCAGTCGTCACTTCAGCATATTGATTTTTTAGTTTGCACTCCTTGGCGTGTTTGCTGGCTGCTACCAATTACCTACCCTCTTGTAAAAATGATGGTAGTTGGGCAATGGATGCGAGTAAAACCATAGTTTGTGTTAGTGCATCTTGTAATTAGAGTACTTGTGGCAAAGTACATCAAACACTCATAAAGGCAAGGACTCCTAACTGTGATATTCCCTTTTTTATCTGTTCTCTTAGCCACTGATTAGTTATGCATTCTGTGGTGTTAGCAGTAGCAATACTAATGATGAGGTCTGCTCGTCAGTTTCCAGTTTTGGGTAAATCAGACTCTGCAGTCAGGCACTTCACCTGTGACTTTTCAAAGTGTCTTTTAGTTCTTCCAAGCTGTTTTACTTTGTGCTATTCATATCTGGTACATCATCTACTTGACAGAAATCTGGTGTTAGCTGTGGGATTCTTTAACGTCAGAAAAGTACTCTGTGTCGATAACTGTATTGTATTGAAAACATTTGTGTCTACTGTCTTGTATTAATTACCATTTTATTGAATTCTGACCTTGTATAGGCTGGTGAGTGGTGAGGCATACCTTTAGAGTTACTTAGAAGAAACAGTGTGAAAGGCAAGAAATACACGACACATGCCGTAATGTCAGATGGTCTCATAGCTACATGTATATGAGGAACGTTATGCATTATATTTACAGTCTTAATATTTCTAAATATATTTTTGATTATCGATGCTGTGAGAATGCCTGAGCTTCCTTGCATTGCTGTCTTGGATTGACACAACCCTGTAACAAGGTCCCGTTATAAAAAGTTGTTCTTTACAGTTGTTGAAATGCTTTATATCATTTGAATGTTTTCATTTGTTTTGCTGTAACTGGATCTGGGATGCATGAATTTTTGCTCTCTTTGTTTCATCTGGATTTTGGTAATAAGTTATGAATTGTTTTTAATGGGTACGTCTGTGTGAAAACGTTTGATGCATTAAACTGTTTTCTAAGTTGGGACCTACTTTCTGCTTAACACGTCCAAACCGTACTGCTCGTCACTGCCAACATTTTTAATCTTTACATTTGTGTTATAGATCTATGTTAATGTTAAATGATTGCGTTTTAATGTTAACAGAATGGGAACTCGTGTGTTCATCGGTCGTTTGTCGCACTCGGCGCGAGACAGAGATGTCGAACGGTTCTTCAAAGGCTACGGGAAGATCATGGAGATCGTCCTCAAGACTGGATTCGGATTCGTGGTAAATATTATTATCTAACGTCCATGCACAGATTTAAAAAAATTAATTTGATGCTGAGGTAGTGTATACAAAGCTTTTGTAAGGTTGGATTACATATTATTTTATTACAGTGAATGGGAAGATCTGAAATGTAGTTACCGTATATACTCGCGTATAAGTCGAGAAATTTAAGACTATTTCAGAACGCCAAAAACCGTCTTCGACTTATACACGAGGCGCAAAACCGACGGTCGATTTTGGACCGAATATTCGACACGAAAATGGAATTTGTTACATCGTTTTCCAAAAAATTACATTTCAACGAATTACTGACTAAATACAGTTTAAAACGAAATATTCTTCTCTTATAACAATATTATTATAATTATGATTGTACAATATAATTATTTCATGCACCGAAAGCGATCTTTATTATCGCTTGTTGAAACCGCCAAAATAACAAGTCAAGATCGCGGCACTCATAGATCAAAGGACAACCGCACCGAGCGCAGTAAGACGGACAATGGCACCTAGCGCAGTAAGTATATTCTTGGACGCACGCCGTACGCCATAAGGTAGCGCTGCCGCCAGAGTACTTTTTCAGTTGGCGCTGACATACTTGCTAAATTTATAATATAAATCGGAAGCAGTTGCCGGAAGTCATCCTCACACTAAAATTAATATTATGAACAATTCCAAACATAATTTTGCTAGAATTTGCGCGTTTTTAAAGTTTTTTTAATCATTAAAAATGTTATTGTTAAATGTCACTTGTTATAATTTTATGCATTCGACTTATACGCGAGCCGTCGATTTTGGACGCTATTTTTTTCTAAAAACTACACTTCGACTTATACGCGGATCGACTTATACGCGAGTATATACGGTAGTATAATTTCTCAGCACGGGTCTGAGATCAAACTGTATTTCAAGTTGATATTTTAAAGTCATTGATTAGTAAGAATATTTAGGATTGTTGGTCTAATTATATATTCATTGAGTTAATTGTGTGTATTAATTAATGTGAATATTTGTAAATGATTTATTTAATGTTTAGATTGTTTGATGTGTTCATTGAGTAACGCTCATATTTTCGATGATTGATTCAGCCTCCCAACCCAACCATTTAGTTGAATGGTTTATTCTGATTGCCAATGATTTGATTGAAGGATTAATCTGCTGATTGCCAATGATTTGATTGAAGGATTAATCTGATTGTCAATTATTTGATTGAATGATTTGATTAATCTGATTGCCAATGATTTGATTGAATGATTAATATTCTGATTGCCAATGATTTGATTGAATGTGTAGGAGTTTGAAGATCCGCGTGATGCTGACGATGCGGTTTGTGATCTCAACGGAAGAACTCTTTGTGGCGAACGGTTCGTAATTTTCGTGTCACGTCACAACTCGGTCGAATCTCGGTCGAACTGTGGATTTGGTCATTGGTGATTTTTGACGTGCTTGACAAGAGTTGCTTATTGAACGTTTATTGTTGCTCAACAGATGGATTTAGTTGAACATATGTTAAGTAGATTTGAAGCTGCTTCTCTTTACATTTTCCAATCGGCTTTTCAGGGTGACCATCGAGCATGCACGTTCTCCAAATGAACGTTACCAAGCAAGGACCAGCTATGGATCATCGCGTAGACCATCGCACTTGGACAGGTTGTAACAATTATTTGGTGGATCTGTAATTCTATAATTCATTAGATCGTTTGGTTGAAGTGCAGAATCAGCTAAAGCGCTACTCTAGAGCTAAATGCAGGGCACCAACTTATTCACAAGCACGGCTATGTGAAGCCGGTTGTGTGTGACGTGGATTTTGAGACAACCCCCTCTGACGCGTTTACTGGTTAATGTATCGTTGAGTCGGTCCTTCAATAAGGATTGTTTAGCAATGTCATCATTTACTGCTTGTGATTATAATGATGATAATGATCTGCTCTAATTTTAATTTTGCTTTTTTTTATTTTGCTCTGGCACATTTCCTTATATGGGGAATGTAACAAGAACTGGAGTATATAATTTTAAGAATAATTTGTGTTTAAAAAAAATATTAATAATGTTTCAAGGTGTTTAAAATAATAATTATTATGCTTGTGTTTAAAATAATAATAATTATGTTTTGGTTTAAAATAATAATAATAATAAAGTTTGGTGCTTAAAATAATAATTATGTTTGGTGGTGTTTAACCCAATCCCGCCTGGATTGTTTTGGGATATCTCTGAAATTATTGGTACCTATGCTAGAATAACAATACTGCATCAGTGGTCACACTTAAGCATAATAAAGTATATATTTTCTGAATAGTAGTATTCTGGCTATAATATTATAATCCAGATTTCATATCGTGAGCAATGGTTAATTTATATGGTGGCATTATAATCCCAAAAGGTAAAACAGTCACTTATAGACATATCGACAATGAATCAGAAGGACAGCAATTCAACAAAACTTTACAAGAAGTCATAATAAAGTATATATTTTCTGAATCAGCAAACTTCTGGCTATAAATCCATGTTTTACTTTGAAGAAATATTCATTTATGTAGCGACTTTAGAACTGCAAAGGGCAAAACAACCGATAAACATATCGGCAGTGCATTTGAACGTCAACCGTCCAGCAATAGTAACAAGTAAGCATAATAAAGCATATATTTTCTGAATCACCAGTCTTCTGGCTATGAAATTCAAATTTCATTGTGGACAAAAATTTCACTCTAACAAAGGACCAAGAAGAGTAGGTTGCCACCTCCAAGGACTTGGTACAGCATCATCATGAGGAGGGCTAGCACGCTTTGCGGTGAAGTGGGCTATCAAGTCAAGTCGGCTAACAACTGTCTGAATGTCGCACTGTCCGAGTAAAGGCAATATCCTCATTTGAAAAAGCTTCAAATTGCCAGTTCCATTGCTCAATGTCAAATAATAATGGTTGTTTGTGTTTGATATGATAAAATTTATGTTTGTGTTTCTGCTGTTTCAGACCAGACTCTCCAAAGCGAACTGATTATCGAGTTCAAGTAGAGAATTTGTCATCTAGATGTGGACGACAGGTCAGTACCAACGAAAGTATCAATGAAAGTACCAATGAAAGTATCAATGAAAGTACCAATGAAAGTAGAGTGCATTGTTCGTTTAACCATCTTCTGTCTTCTAATCAAGGAGGCAAAATAGATAGAATTTAAAAAATTAAATATGGGATATGAATAAATGTACAGTTTGAACAAAAGAGTGTCTTGATGTTGGATCATTTTTCTCTTGCTTTTCTAGCATTTTTTTAGACATTGTCCAGCAATAACAGACCATGATCTAAAACAAAGAGATGTTTGACAATGCAGTTGCTGCAGACCTTAATAGGATCTAAATGATACTTATAATTGGTATAGCAATGAAACGGGGTGATGCTTTGGGATTTACCTGTTGTAATAAGAAGAAAATCATATAGTTTATGCATGATAAATGTTTATATATGTATAAAGGTATAAAAGAAAGATAAAGGTGGAATAGGGTGGATGATGTTATACACTGGAGCTTTCTTTTGAGCATTCTTCATCATTTGTGCATTGATTTCTGATATAAATAATACCGTTGGGAACAATGTATGTTACATGTGAGTTTACTTCAGAAAGCGCCCACAGCTGATTGAGTGCTATATGTATTGTGTTCAAGAAGACAGGTCTTGATGCCATTGCTAAGTTGGTAGGCATGGAAACCAAAAAATTTATGATTTTTTATGTTGTTGCGAGTGGTGGAAATGTTTCATGCCTACTGTGAATGCAATGCTGTTGCGATGTTGAAAATTTTGTGATTTTCTGATCTACAGGAGCTGAGAGAGTTTCTGAATAAAGTGGGCGAAGTGACGTACGCTGATGTGACAAGAGATCGCAATGAAGGGTAAAGATACATTGCGTTGTTAAGATACATTGCGTTGTTAAAGATACATTGCGTTGTTAAAGATGCATTGCATTGTTAAAGATACATTGCGTTGTTAAAGATACATTGCGTTGTTAAAGATACATTGCGTTGTTAAAGATACATTGCGTTGTTAAAGATACATTGCGTTGGTAAAGATACATTGCGTTGTTAAAGATACATTGCGTTGTCAAAGATACATTGCGTTGTCAAAGATACATTGCGTTGTCAAAGATACATTGCGTTGTCAAAGATACATTGCGTTGTCAAAGATACATTGCGTTGTTAAAGATACATTGCGTTGTTAAAGATACATTGCGTTGTCAAAGATACATTGCATTGTTAAAGATACATTGCGTTGTTAGAGATACATTGCGTTGTTAGAGATACATTGCGTTGTTAAAGATACATTGCGTTGTTAAAGATACATTGCGTTGTCAAAGATACATTGCATTGTTAAAGATACATTGCATTGTTAAAGATACATTGCGTTGTTAGAGATACATTGCGTTGTTAAAGATGCATTGCATTGTTAAAGATACATTGCGTTGTTGCTTTGAAGTTTTTCAGTCGAAATTCTAAAATGATATGGACACATTTGATGGACAGGTGCTTCATTATTGCTTTGTACATGACCTTTGAAGCTTGAGTTTTGTTCTGTGTGCATGCTTACTGGGACTGATAACGACTTGACGATTTAATTTCTGCTGTTTTTTTGCTTCAGGGTGGCAGAATTTGCGACACTTGGAGACATGAAAAATGTGATGACGAAGTTAAATGGAGCGGAACTAAGAGGACGAAAAATTCGTCTCGTCGAGGATAGAGGACGCCACCGGAGGTAAGGAAACAACCACCAGGTGGCAGTCACAAAAAAATCCAAAAATTTTGATATGGACGATTAAAACGACTTTTTGCTATTTATGTGCAGAATTTGCCAACGTAGTATTTATGTTTTTAGAGGCACACACACATGCCAAGGACTGCCAAAGCTAATGACTGACTTCAGCATCCTGTCTTTGTCCACTGCGCTCAGATGGCAGACATGATCTCCTTTTCTGCAAGAAAGGACTGCTTTGGACAAAACTCTAGCATTTGCCTTCATTGGTGCTCTCAATTGACATCTTTTTGCTTTCTCAAAACTATGTTCTTTTCTCTGGGTCTTTTGCCCTTGGAGCGCCTCTGATTAGTGTGAACTGTAAAAGGCGCTTTAAGTTTATAGATACTATATACACATCTGTAGGTGTTTCAATTTCCATTGCAAACTACAAATACCACGAGTGAATGTCTACAACTGCATAATGAATTCTAGACTTACAAGTCTCAGTGCACGAGCAAATCCCAGTAGAGTTCTTTGTTCATCCAAGTCATCTAATTTCACAGAGTTGTGCAGATTTCTACTATTTAAACATGAATTTAATGTCCTTTGTTTATCAGCAAATCACCTTCAAGAAGGAGATCCGGACACAGCAAGAGTCACTCGCGCAGTCGCAGTGTGAGGCGAAGTCGCAGTGGACGTCGTAGTCGCAGTCGCTCCCCGCGTCGCAGCGCACGTCGGAGTCCACGTCGCTCTCGCAGCCGTAGCCTGCGCAGAAGTCGAAGTCCACGTCGCAGTCGAAGCGTCCACCGCAGCAGCAGCGTGCGTCGGAGTCGCAGTCCGCGGCGAAGTCCGAGTCCAAGGGCGGCGCGTGAAAGTCGCAGTCTAAGCAAGGGACGGAAGAGCGCAAGTCGGTCGCCGAGTCATCGCTCTCCGAGTCGTCAGTCGGCGTCGAGGAGTCGCAGCCGGACTCCGGTGCGCAGTGCGTCTCCCGGCGACGATCACGTCAACAATGGGAACAATGAGAAGGACGGATCGCATTCGGATTGAGCGAATGACTGACTGATGGTTGATGAGAGACAAAGGGTTAATTGATGGATGACGAGAGACAAAGGGTTAATTGATGGATGAGAGACAAAGGGTTAATTGTCGGTTCGATTGACGGCCGTATTTTTCCGTAGTTTTCTGCTTAACCCTAACAGAGGACATGCTGAGCGAAGTGCATGTTGTGCTGATGCTGCAAACGAGGACTATAATGAACATGTTTCCTACTTCGAAGTCTCAAATGGTAGTTTTGTTGTTATTGCTAAGAATAACGGATGTTATTATGTCGTCTTTTATTTTGTCCGTATGAGAAGTTGTGATTGTGAGAGGTCTTCTTCTTGTCTTTTGAAATATTCTGTCTTTGTCTCTATTCTTTGTCTTTTATTATGTCTGACCATCAACAATTGACGATTGTTTTTCATCCTGAATTGTTTATTCCATTTCAGCATTAATAAAACTGTTGGTTGGTATTTGTTCGTAATTCTGCGTAAAGTGGAAGTTGGTGGATTGTAACGGTATTTCCTTTGGTCAGCGATATAAAAAAAGAATGAAAATGTCATGTGACTTGAGTTCTTTTTAAACGATGTTTGGGTCGTATTGATATGGAGAAGATGTATAGGCCTACTTCAACTCTGCCATGATTTTACTGGTTCAATGATGAGTTGCTGGTCTGAAATATGTGCCTCCATCTTGTTTTGTTAGTCATGCATGCAACATTTGCCAACAATTCTCTTAATGGGTCGAGTGTTGGTTAAAAAATGCTTGAAATTGGTGGACAAGAGATAGGTGATTTAATTGGAGTATTTACAATGAGCCTACCGGTAAGTATCACACACTCTTCTCGGAGGGATATTCATGACAGGAGTGTCTTGGGGAAGTGGATCAAAAAATTATCGGGATGAATGAACAAGCAGCAGATGGATTAGTGATTTCATTTGACAAGTAACGATAGGGAGTTGATTTATAGTCATGTAGCAATGGTTATTCCCATCTTCCAGTTGTGCATCTTGCCAGGTGCAGTATTTACGCGTTGGAATTATGAAGGAAATGCCCATACTTCACGTAGGCTACATGTGGTAGATGCAGTAGTCCAGGAAGTATTTAACAGCTGTGAGCCAACCTTGACAAAGTTCGGACCACACATAAGAAGTGTATAGGCCTATGCCCTATGAGGTCTGGGACACAATGGAGTAGTGGTGGGTTCTGTGTCTTGGATCAAATCCACCTCAAGCTGCCACGTAGAAACCTTGAACAAGTCCTTCACTTGAAATTACTCATGCGCTTCGGCATGAAACTTCGACGCAGCACCGTGCTGTAGTCGGGAGCGCCTCTTAGTAGCGAGCTTGAGGGGCTCTATAGCAAATGCAAGAAATAAAATAAATTTTTCAAACAAAAATTATACATTATAATTTTATATAATCTTCAAGTTCCCAAGAGCCAGATTGTTTATAGCCAAATACGGCGATTAGCAACTTAAATATGTTGCAACTTGTAGAAGGCCAAGGGAATGGGGCTATATCAATAAGCTAAGAAAACCGTGTGATAACGATTTTTTTTTATTAGACTGGATAAATAGGCAGTCTTCACATAATATCGGCCTGGAGAAAAATTTCGATGTTTAATTCAATGTTTATTCTAAGGTGACCTTTGTTAGCGGGGCTTAGGCCCTTTTTAAGTGTCTCCCTTTGAGCCAATACTGTGAATTTGCGGCCTATTAATCTATTAAGAAGTTTTACTTGGTGTCAATAAATGGTGTGGTTCTGGGTAACTTCTGAAGTAGGCTTAGGTGCCATAAATATCGTGAATGATATGAGAGACAAGTAACAGGCAGGAGAAAGGAACAGAATGACAGATATTCTTTGTTAATAGCGCTGTGGTGTTTGAGATGTACTGAATAGGCCTACATTATAATTATTTTTATCATTTGTAAAAGAATGTACCGCCCCTGGGTGGATTCGAACCACCAACCTTTCGGTTAACAGCCGAACGCGCTAACCGGTTGCGCCACAGAGGCAGATGCCAGGACTTCCATATATTTTCATTTAGGATCTTTGATGCTACACGGGAATTTCTTTCAGGGTGACTTTGGAGCAGTGATTTGAAACACGCTACAACTACTGATTTTACGGTAGGACCTAAAAGGCAAGCAACATGATAAAAGTCTACCAGTGATGAAGAAAATGCTAAAGTCTTAGTGAACGTCTTTAACAGAACTGTGTGATGTTCTACCAGAGAATAGAAAAAGCGTAGCTCAACTGACAAAAAACCGCAGTCTCATTTTTCAACCTTTGCACTTGTTTGGACGTGGCACCGGCCTAATAATTTTTTTATATTCAGAATGACCTTTGGAATTCAATCTCGCGATGGAATAATTGGATCATTCGAGGCATCGACTCCATCGAGTAAAAAGATTCAGTAGGCGGCTGACGTCTGTGGGCTCTATTCTCATCTAGCCTCTCATTGCATCCTAGCGACCGACAGTCCGCCGAAAAATTGATCTTTCAATTATTGAATTTATTAGAGTGTTCTATGCTTATGCAAATTATTTTTTGTAAAATTTATATTTTCGTGTTTTATACTGAGCAATTTAGTATATTGCATTGCGCGGCCACTTAAAATTTATCAAAAGTGTTACAATCAATCGCGCGATGGCGCTAGCGGCTCCATTGCTAAAAAAAATTTATTATCAATATTCATGCGTAATCTGTGCTACTCTTGCATCAGCCACGTTGACCAACCGGCTCGATTTTTGCCGAGAAGTCTGCTACAAAACCCGCATTTCGGACTTTGTTCGACCCTAAGAACATCTGGAAGTCTTTGAGACTTGTTGAATTTTACGAAAAAAGAGCTGAAAATGACGAACGTGGACGAAGGTGCGGGTGATGAGAGAACGGCTCTGAAGGCCAGCCAAGAATTGAACGACGGCGCAGATGGCGATTCCATGACAAAAGATCCCTCGGCGGTTCGATTTGTGAACGGGAGTGGAAAGTTCGACGATGTGGTCGTCGACGTGAAACTGAGGGACGATGAGCTGGAAAAGACGGAGGAGTTCATCGGTCTGAAGAGACATGAGCTGGAGCAGTTCGCCACCGATCCCTACTGGGTTCGACTCAGGATCATCCTGCTGGTCGTGTTTGGCATCGTCTGGGTGGGTATGCTGGTGGCGGCCATTGTGATAGTCATCGTGGCCCCGAAATGCCCTCCCAGACCCGACCAAGACTGGTGGGAAACGGCCGTTGTCTACCAGCTCAATGCAAATTCCTTCCTGGACACAGCTGGACATGGAAGGGGAGACATAAAAGGTAAAAAAATGGTTCTTATAATTATTCGATGATTGTGCTCTGAAGTTGATCTAGATTAAGTTGCATGATTCTTGGAAGTTTAAATTAATTTTGCATTTAATCTTTAAAATAACTATTACTATATTCAGTTTGTTACTAGCAGTGACATGATAATCTGTGCATTGCAGGCATTCACAATCAGCTCGGATACTTGAGCGAGAAGTTGAAAGTGTCGGCTTTGAATATCGGTCCGATGTATCCATCGCCAATGAAGAACTTTGGCTACGACATGTATAACTTCGAGATGATCTGCCCCCACTTTGGCACGATGAGCGATTTTGATGCACTGCGTGTCGCAATGCACAAGCGAGGTGAGGATCATTGCAACTGCCTTGAAATCTTGGACTACTTGTGCATTTCTAGAGCTATGACTAGCAGTACATACATTTTGAAACTATATCACATGTGAGCCAAAGTTTGGCTTGCAAATTTGTTTGCTTGTTTAATAAGAATATTTCATTCTGTAATTTGTCTCTCATGACTAAGTATTGTCAGATCCAGAAATGTAAAGGGTGCTGTATTTGATTAATCAATCAAGACTTGCATGGTGCCTGTAAGACCCCCTACTCGGTGACACTGTTGGTGCAGGACCGGTGGATGAAGACCTGTGCACTTTAGCAACTGAAGGAATGAGGAGCTGAGGCCAGGAGAGTGGGAAAAGGCGAATGGCCAAGGAGACCCATGCCATTTTCATTATTCATTCATTGCAAGGTTTTATATAGCTCTTCAAGGTTACTACTCAGGGGCACTCCTAGCCCAACCTTGACTAAAGAGGACTGTTGTAAGATTCCTATCTATAGAACATCACAGAGGCACCCTTGGCTGCAGGGGTCAGGTATGTCAGGAGCCCATTTCAGAACACAGGACCAGCAACAGAGAAAGCATGTCACTGCCTGTTAGGAGACAAGAAGTTTGCCCTGCGTAGAGGACAAAAGGGAACATCAATTGGCGAGTTTGGAAATCCTATGTGGATTGCCAAGATTCCCTGAGTTAGGCAGAAATAAAACTGCCAAGGAAAGGCAATGTTAGGCTATCTGTGAGGTATGGCTAGTATAATTCAACAGCTATTTGTTTATTTCAGACATGAAATTGATTCTGGATTTCATTCCGAATCACACAAGTCGTCGTCACGCGTGGTTTGTTGCGAGTCAAAACGTGTCACATGACAGCCACAAAGACTTCAAGGACTTCTACATTTGGCACGATGGTTCAGGGGAAGTGAACGGAACTAGGAAGCCTCCCAATGATTGGGTATAAAAGCATAGTTCTATTGAGTTAATAATAATAATATCATTGACAATTTGTATTCAAATGAATTCGTATGGTGCTGTAACACAGCCATACAGTTACATGAACGCCTAACATACAGTTGGCAGCAGGGTGCGCCTTACAAAATAAATAAGTCTTGAGTCCTGATATGAAGGTCATCAGTTCGTTGAAAAATGAACAGGGATTTGGCCATTTGGTTACTATAGGAAACATTTTACCAGTTTATCATGACCTTTTTCTTTAGCCGTGGCTAGGATGGGAGCGCCTCTGAGTAGGCTTCTTGATGGGCGCTGCTTAAACTTTTTGGAATATGTAAGACTCTAGAGATGAAATGACGATTATCTTTGTGGTCTGTGTTTTGACCGTTTTTAGCTCAATGCATACGATGAGTCGGCATGGACTTGGGATGAAGCACGGCAGCAGTACTACTATCACAGTTACACGAAAGATGAACCCGACCTTAACCTGTTTAACTCTGCAGTTGTCGATAAGATAGATGTAAGTTTGATATCAAAATCGTCTTTTGTCTTTGATTTTTTTAGCTAATCTAACTGGGAATTTTTTTTGCATTAGATTAACCCAATATTGGGCTTTTGCTGTTGTGCATCCCTCAGTGTGGAATGACCT
Source organism: Lumbricus rubellus (assembly GCA_945859605.1). Classification (NCBI taxonomy): domain Eukaryota; kingdom Metazoa; phylum Annelida; class Clitellata; order Crassiclitellata; family Lumbricidae; genus Lumbricus; species Lumbricus rubellus. The sequence goes on along the minus strand of OX243815.1, from coordinate 43,650,797 downwards.
TCCCATTGCAATTCGTAGCAGGATTCTGGTGGGAATTCACTTGCAGTTCAACTACATTGATGCAAATAAATATCAATATTACAGAATTTTTTTTTCGGGAACAGCACTTTTGAAGTTGTTGATTTAGGATTAGATTCAATAATTTATGTGTATCGTTGGAGGATGTTTTTATACTGCCAATGTACTCACTTTTCGCCTTTACATCTGGTTCTAATCCCTACTTTTTTGAAAAATTTTACGGAACAATTACAAAGGTGAAGGTTTAAGATGGCTATGAGGCATTGTTGAGTGTGTGCATCAGTACAATAATAACAAGAAGTGTTGAAGTCAATGTCATGTGCTGGGAAAGAAGTGTGATGTTCTGGGGCACTAGTGAGCTATGTCATATAGTAATGAGGCATAAGAAACATAGAAAATGCACAGTGTGCTAAGAAAGATGCACATTATGCTAGAAAATGTGCACTGTGAAATTGTAACATGTGGCGAAACTTTGGAGTGAATGTTGGATAATTTTCGACTTGATTTTTAATTGAAAATTTTTCTATTGCAGAAAGCACTGTTGTTTTGGCTGGGTGAGAAGAAGGTGGATGGATTCCGTTTCATTGGGGCAGATCGCTTGGTCGAACCACAGGATTTAAAGGGGAAAAACACCGTGAGTAACATGTTTGTCTATTAATCTAATTTACCTTTGAATCTATTTTTCCTGTTTGTACCAGTATTAAATTTGAGACATAAAATTTTTTATGTGTAAACACCTGTTAAAATAGGTTTCTGTGACTATATAATGAGTCTTATCATTTAAATGTGTTGCTACCTACATGTGTGGTCATGGAAGGTGTACGTGCACTTGTTTTCAAATTTGAATGATGCCCTGCCACTTGTTAGGCCACGACGACTTGAACAGTAAGGTGCGTCCAGTTGGCAGTTAAACAGTTAAGGGGCGTCCAGGCACTTCTTATTTTACACTTTAAGCTCTGGTTGGAACAGTTGGAGATTACTTTACGGTAAATGCATTCTAACTATTTTATTTGGCTGTGATTTAGGAAGTCCATCCGGAAACCTACAAGTTAATCGAGCATTGGAGGGATTTGCTGGTTAACTTCAGTTCTAATCCTGAACTTCCAAAGTGAGTGTTGGCTGTTTGCTTGGTTATGACCAGATATTGTTATTAGTCACTTCTGTTGCAACAGTGTCTAATGCTCAAGGCATTGAGCGATGGCGCTCCAAAATCAAGCTGTAATTTGGTCAGCAGCTAGAAGATTAGTCCGTAACACAGAGAGCCGTGTAGACTTTGCTGTTGCAATTTAAAATTCTGACAAACGTTTCTCAGAGATTTGTCTTAGTTTGTGGCATTTAGTAGAGTTGAAAATATGAAGGCTATGTCAAAAGCAGGTATATACTAAATATATATATATATTAAGCAGTCCTTGTTCGTGGCGCAAGGAGATCATATTTGTCACGTGAGCAATGCCACTGAGCATAGCAGACGTACAGAGGATGCTGAAGTCGGCGGGCGGATGAGATCACGAAGGTACTTGAGCGCTGGGCCAGAGTAAGACCGGTAAATTAAAATAAGAACCTGATCTGGATTGTTAATATTTAATACTGAAGATATTTAATTTGTTGATATTTAATTTCTGAAGATGTTTAATTTGTTGATATTTAATACTGAAGATATTTAACTTGTTGATATTTAATACTGAAGATATTTAATTTGTTGATATTTAATACTGAAGATATTTAATTTGTTGATATTTAATACTGAAGATGTTTGAACGCAGGAGTCGCAGATTTCCACGTCTGTTGATCGTTGATGTCAACCGAACTGCGAATGGAACGACGGAATTCTTTGGCCAGCCAGACGACCCAAGGACCGTCCTTCCTACAAACAAAGCCCTGCACGGTATTAAGGCTGGTTGCACCGTTAACTGCGTCTACTCGCTTGTCAAGGACTGGGCAAAAGTCATCGAATCAAACAGCAAGGTTGCCAACTGGCAGGCAAGTCAAAGCCTATATTCACTTGGATCATGTACATTGTATTTTTTTCTCTAGTTGAATTAATAAAGAAGTTTAGTATATAAATTGAGGTTCTATCAGGCATTTTTAGAAGGAACCTATGATAATGTGCTTGGAGATAAATCTGCAGTTATGGGCGTGCAAGCGCTGCGCCTGCATTCTATGCCTCTGCTCCTAAGGAGTGGAACCTACTTCCATTACTTCCACTCTCTCTTCGTAGCTCAAGTTCACTCCTTACCTTAAAAAAACGGCTCAAGACTCTATTTATCCTTGGCTTTTAAGTATTTGGATGTTTAACTGCTCTGGCAGCTCAATATTCTTGCCTCAGATTCACATTTCCATGTGACCTTGCACGTGCAAACAATTTATGTAATACTAATGATAATGTGCTTTAGATGTTAGATTAGATTAGGCTGTTGTTAAGATTTGTCTTTGCGTTGTTAACAGGTCAGTAACCACGAGACAAGTCGTCTTGCAGCTAGAATGGGAGACCAGACGTACACAAATGCCGTCAACATGCTGCTGCTGACTCTGCCCGGCACTATCTTTGTCTACAACGGAGATGAATTGGGAATGAAAGATGCAACGTTTGATTCAAACTTGAACTATTCTCTTCCACAGGTATGTGTCTATTTTCAGATATCCTTGGGTTGATCGGTTAAACTCGTGTAATTGTTCAGTGATTATTTTTATTCGACATAAAATATATCTGGTAAAAGGAAAAGTTTTTAAATCTTCATACGTTATGGGCAAAAAATCAGTTTGAATTTTTGGTTATTGTCGAAGTTTAGGGCTTCTTCTGTGTCTGATCCTGCGTAGAATTTTCTTGATCATTCTCAAAGGTTATAATAATTCTTCTGTTGTGTTGAACCGTAATTTCATTCATTCATTTTGAGAATTTCTATAGCAGTCCTTCAAGAAACCCACACATAGACGTGCCAAACCATAGCCAAAGAGAAAGGTCTTGAGCAAGTGGTAGAAAGCAGGCAAATTATTCTGAGGTAGTAAGCACAGCGCAATCGGGAGCCCATTCCAAATGGAGGGCCCAACAACCGAGAAGTCTTGGTGTTTTTTCTGACTGAAGAGCAGGCCCTAGCGACCAGGAACTTGTACCTTTTCACATGTCGGCACTTCTACATTGTCGTTTACTGATTTTATTCTCTGACTCATCTGATGTTGTTTTTCTTCAGTCACTGCGGCGCCGTGCTGGCCCGTTTTCTCCGATGCAGTGGTCGGACAAACCAAACGCAGGATTCACTTCGGGAACACCGTGGATTCCGGTTGCGAACGACTACCACGTGACCAACGTCGAGGTATGTTTTGGATTGGAATTCGTATGTGACAACCGTTTTCAACAGAATGTTGTGCATTTGTGGTGGCAGAATTCAGGATTAGCACAGCATTTGAGGAAGTTGGGCATCTACTCACTTCTGTCTTGTTGTTGTTTTGAATGCTTTACTAAATTGGATGAAGGGTAAGGCACTCAGTGGGTAGTTTAGAAAGAAATATGTACATTGTACAACATATTTGTTCATTAAGTCTTCATATTTGTGTGGTTTTCATTACGTTGATTAATAGACAATGAGTTTGCATTTTTATTATTATTAGTTCTTTATGTGCACGTTTAAGCAAGATTGTTTTTTTATTGCATCCATCTTTTTGATAATAATGCCAGTAACACTAATGGAAATTTGTAGCTTCCATGACTCCACTGTACAGGATATGTAAGAAAGTGCATGATAGTGTTAAAATTGGTTATCATTCTGGACATTTTACCAAGAGGTTGGAGGTTCAAATCCCGATGTAAGGAGAAATTTGTTGGAAGATCTTGAGTCCACTTTCACCACTGAGCTATAAAACAAGTACTCTTATCATACTGTCAGTGGTTTGACCAGAGGCAGAGGAAAGGACTGCCAAGAAAATGAAGTCACTAACTATTCATTCATTCATTCATTATTAGAATTTATATAGCGTCCCTTCAAGAAACTACTCAGAGGTGCTCCCAGCCCAGCCACGACTAAAGAAAAAAGATTTAAGGGACAACTGTTGCTGTCTCTCTAGTTAGTGTTTAAGGGACTATTATTCTTTATGATGAGTGTAGGTAAATATAGATGTAGATTTAAGTTAAGTTAAGGTATAATCAATGCTGATCCAGCTTAACCAAGTTAACTGTGCTGCTGTTATGTAGACTCAAACAGCACATGGCTCTGGCATGAGTCACATCAAGGTTTTTGAGTCGCTCGTCGCCCTCAAGAAAGAACCGTCGTTCCAGTGGGGCAAGTTCGACGTTGGCGTCGAAAAGAGCATCCTGTTCTACGTACGCCAGGCAGAGGGATTCGCAGGCTACCTGGTCGCGATCAACTTCGGTCCACAGGCGGCCACGGCAAACTTCAAGGAAAGCTTCGTGAGCGAGATGATTCCAGACGAAGCGGAAATTGTGGCGTCCACGTACAACTTTGACGGCACAGGACGCAGCAAGGACTACGAAGACAAGACGGTCATCAAGCTGACGAGCGTCATCTACTTGAAGCCGACCGAGGGAATCGTTCTCAAGTGGGAACCAAAGATGTCGTTCTTGTAGAACCGTTCTTGGTTCTTGGCTGTCAAGCGTATACTTAATCGTCAGTAATCCTCAGAACTTCTAGATCTGAATTATTTTTCTTCTGTAGCGTTGTTGTTGTGTTCAAGTTATTAATCCGCAGTTTTGGAAGTTCTTTCTTTGGTGTTGACGCTACGTTTATGCCAATGAATTTTATGCCAGTGCATCCTATGTTTACCGTATCCCGGTATACGTAATTATATCAGGTCGTCAGTGCTCGAATCATCCGAGATGTCTGAGATTCCTGTATGCCTTACCCAGTCGGGATCTTGAAGATTTCAGTTCGCTTGGCAATATTTCACATTATAATAAATGTTAGAAATTTATTGCCGAATACAACTTTAGTTGGTTTTTTATGGACGTCTGTCTGTCCAAGTCATTGTTAAGCTATAAAGTAGTTCAGTGTCTTACCAAAATACAATAAAGTGCATTTCAAAATACCATAAAATGCCTCCAGTTCTTTTGCCTTGCAGTATGCAGAGCTTCGAGTTTCTGTAACTTGATGCTCAACTGGTCCCTCGTAATCTTCCCAAGATTCAAATAAGTTTCTCCTGTGCATTTGAGCCTGAAATCGTTTAATTTTTTCCATTTTCTGGACCTAGATTTTGAAAAGTTTTAAGTTAAAAAACAACCAAACAGAAGAAATAGATCTATGGCATGAAGGAAATTCGAAAACATAGATCAAGAACTGAAAAACTTCACCAAACAATTACATTGCAATTTCTTTGAAGCACCAACCAGACATCCCTTCCCATGTGGGTGACCCCCCCCCCATCCATTTCCTATTTGACCTCCTTCAATGATGACCCCAAAATCAAGGTAACAATAAATACAGTGAAGATTTTATTCATCTTCCAGAAGCTGTTCTTCATTCACAGCTACACTAACACTTTCTTTCAGAATGAATAATTATAATTAAAGCACTCTAGTATAGCACAACTGGATGGACTGTGGATACGATATGACCATCTTTACAGAACATAACGGACTTGGCCACACTTTGCATCTTTATTAAGCTGACTCTGAAAGCATTCGAAGATCTTCTAACGTATTCTACCAAAGAGAAGCAGTGTTTCTCATAATTACAACATATTACATAAGGTAGTAAAAATATATCTTTGTATAACTACGTGAACTACGTCATGTTAAAACGTATACGACTGTACGTATTCTTTCTTATCAACACGAGAAAAGTGAGTCGAACATACGTTGACACACAATTAATTATCAATATTATTGATCATTATTTAATTAATTATTCACTGATGATTTAATTAATTATTCACTGATTAACATCCTATTGCTAATGATTAAATTATTGTCAGAATAGTACTGCTACACAGCAACTGTGTAAACAATGAAACATGATCCCTGTTAGCCAGTGCCTAATCCAAGGTTAACATATAATAATACAGACTTTATGACTGGATTCCATTGTCAAAAATAATTGTTAGCATGAAATTGTAAACATCATTGTATAAAAAACAATACCAAATGCAGTTAATACTGCAATAAAACGGTCAGCAGTACCCTTTCATATTCTTCTCATAAAATTATGGTAAAGCATTTGAAAATTCCAACTTAGACAAGCCAACAAAAATTGTGGAATGCAAAGTCATTCAGGGACATTCCTATTGCCTATAATGTTACAGCTCTCTGACACATTCTCCAAGGACTTGGCTGTGCTGGAGCTGGGAGCATCTCTGAGTACAGTTTCATTGAAGATGTGCTGTATAAATACTTGAATGAGTGAATACTAAAAGCGACAGGCAGTTTGTCATTGAAGTGCAAAAGTTACACAGCAACTGTATAAACATTATTTCTGACAACGCAGCGCCTACTTCAACATCAGATTGGTTGTTTTCAAAACACGCCAATTCCATCACATTTAAAACAGCAAGAAAACAGAAAAGACATTTTTACTTGCTGTAAAAGGTTTTATTTTCCGAAATTCAGTGCACGATGGGAGCAGAATCATTATCACAGCGGGACGGGCACCAATCAAAAGCTTTCATAAGCAATTCATGTCTTTTTCGGTATTAAAAGTCATGCAGAAGCGTTCTTGCATTGATAACATGATTTATATACAGCCATAGTCAAGGTACACGGACGGTTTGGTAGAAGACGGCCGTGACGAGGGTGTACCACTGCCAGCCACTGTAGATGACGATTCATTCCTAAGTTGCGTTTGTTCATTTGACAGTGGGGGCAGTGGGAGACTTCTCCCCGCAGCGGGTCGCACAACGCACACGTTCGTGTCGGGCCTCGTCTCCGAATTACCACCGCTCGTTCGGTCTTCCGGTCGGAACTGGGGACCCACTCTCGACATCGATGTGGGCGGTGAGTAGATTCCCTTCGAGTTGTCGAAGCTGGAACGCGACGGGGGACCGGATGGCGGGCCGTTGATGGTGCTCAGAGACGCAGCGGCAGAGCCGGGACGAGTTCTTCTGACGTTCTGCGAGTGAAGTGGGGTGCTGCTGTTGCTGTTCCCTCCGGGTTTGAGCGCCTGCTGGAAGGAGTGAACCAAGTGACGAACGTTTCCAGGATTGTACTGCGAACCGAGTCCATCATCACCGGAGGAGGAGTGCGGCGGTCCACCCGGATGATTCCCGCTAAAGTCCACGCCGTAACCCGCCATCTCCTCCGGGGGCTCCGAACCAGCCCGCGGCTTAGACCGGGGATCGCTGCTCCGCGGCTGACTAGAGCACGCTCTGTCGTTGGATGGCGTTCCGTATACGTTACCCCCAGAATTCCTGTTGTTTGATGACAATGCATTCGACGGCTGATACCTCTGCGCATCTTCATTGTAATCTGCTGGACCCTGGGGTGTTGCTTGGTTGTAGTAGCCGGTTTCGTTTGTGTACAGGCTCTGCGAGCGCATCGGCTTAGCTCTCCGGTTTCCGGGGACAGGGACCGAGCTCTCTTCCGGTGCGATGGAATAACGAGAGAACGCGGAACCAGTCTGGGGTGGTGGGTTGGACGGCTGGGGAGCCACGCCGACGCTCTGCCGACCCCACATCATCAGGTCCTGTGGGTTGATGCCCTGCCCGATGAAATTCGGTTCCATGGCGCTGACTGGTCTGGATTTAGGCAAAGGACGAACCCTGGGTCGATTCACCGGTCCGGTGTTACGCAGTCGCGGGTCTTCCTGCGACGACCCGTTTCGGTTCGGAATGGTGGAAAGCCTTCTTCGGATGATGTCAGGTGGAGCGGACACGTTCGTTTCCGACTGGAAGTGTCGCAGAGCGGCCTGGTGCTGTTCGTCGGCGATGATCGGCTGACGAGGTCGCAAGGGCTTCTGGGTAATGTCGGTCATCGAGTCGATGTTGTCGTCCAGCGCGACCTGCTTCTCGACGAGAAGTTTGCGCTGAAAGGTGGAAAAGGCAGAGGGTAAAATTGAAGTATTTTAACCCTTTACTTTTTCATTTTTCCCGTTAAGCCCGTGTTTTCAGCGGATATTCTCGGGGCAAATGGGTAAAGGGTTAACTCATTCCAGCCGGAATACTTTTGATACCTATGCTGGTAATGGGGTCACGGGTGACCCCATCCGGCGGGAAAGAGTTAAAGGTCGTTACCACACAATGTTTAATCTACACTTCTCTGGGAAAAAGACCCCAGGAATGAGAATCCCCAGAAAAAAATCTAGGTGTTGTATATACTTGTATGTACGTGGAATTTGACCCCCTAGAAAAAGTAAATATGAAACATTCCCCCCGATCTGATGTATCTGTACATAGATTACTTAGCACTTAGTCCTTCCTCGCGCTGGTAGCGCATCGGGCGACACAGCCATCTGTGTCGTTTCTCTTGCGGTAGTTTGTTTTACCCGGGAGGGCTGCAAACCCTCCGCGGAACCCTCCTCCTTTACCCGGGCTTGGGACCGGCACAGGTTCCATAGGAACCTGAGGCGATAATTTTCTTTAATAGAACTAAATTTCGGATCCACTATCTCTTTATCGCAGAATAGCCATGACACTGGAAGACATTCCTGCATGCATATCTAATGTATCATATCATATTGGCAATCGCTAGCCTTACTGTCCGTATTTTAAACTGCATTTCATCAATAACTAACCCTTGATTTCGGAGATCGATTGCATTCCTGCAGGAATTCGTTGAGCGTGATCGGAAGGTCTTCTCTGTCCGCAGTTGTTGTGTTCGTCGAAATCTCTCGACTGTTGCGATTCGCAGAAGTCGAAGCGCTTAGAAGAATCAGACTTTTTCTTTTATCTACAGCAATTTTTACAGCGCTCGGAGTGAAGTAAACAGTAACTGCACAGGAACTTCAGTAACTTGTTCTTTTGTTTCATGTATTTATTCCTCACGTTTGTAGAGCGCCCCTTCAAGCTCGCTCCTCAGAGGCACTCCCAACAACGGCACGGACACTGCATCGGAGTTTCACGCCGAAGCACATAAATTCGAACCTGGAACCAAGGCTCCTTCCCTACTGCAACCCTCGCATGATCTCGCCTTGACCCTCAGCAAAACACTTCCATGCCCTGGATTCAGATCTGCAGAGTGCGCAAAACAGTTTCATAGCTCATCCTCATTAAATTGAGCAAGGCCAAGACCTGGTCTTCAATCCAACGATTGCGGCTTCAAGCTTGCTCAATGACATAACATTTGCTTAGAGTTAAAAAAATGAAGAATAACGTTACTCACTCTGAGCTGTTTGTTGGCTGGCATCCAGCAGAATTTTTCTGTGTCCTACAACAGAATACAACAGACTTTAGAGCACCATAGTTACATCTGCTGTAATGATCTGTGTAGCACAGCACTGTACAATCTGTTGTATGCATTCTGAGAATTTATATAGTGCCTCTTCAAGAGACCTACTCATCATTGCATTCAGAATAACATATACTTTGTTCGTGAACCAAATGGAGGGAGGACATTTACCATATTTATTGCACCTCTAATATAAACAACATAAAATAAACAATGATTTTTTGTGAGTTACCTAAGCTGTGCTGTATAAATTATTCTCATACATACATAATATCACATGCAATACATAGAAACACACATACGCACAACATCGTGCAGATCATAATGACGGGTAACATCATAAAGTGCCTCTGACTTCGTCGCTCCTACATAAATTTTCAATTACAACAGAAGTTACAACACAGCTGCATCTGTGTCTCATGTAAGACCACAAAAGTGTCTAAAAAAATTACAGAAGACCAAAAGACCACTTAGCGAGGGCAATCTTTTCATTGGTACGTACTGAGTTTGACCTGCTCCTGGTTTCTTGTATCCACTGCCACTGCAGATGAGACAGCAGCTTCCCTTCCATCGACCTGGTCCATCTGTTGTTTGTCCGACCGTTCTGGCATTGCTAAGCTCTCAATAGATGGCACTGATTGGTAAGAATAATAAACAGCAGAACAGTAATTTTAAGCTTGCTGTGTCTACCTTTGTATGCATTGCCTTACAAAAAGGCTTCGGTAAAATGATTGATTGCATGTTAAAATGGTTGATTGTTAAAATTATTAAATGATTCAATAATATTTATTTTTTATACATACATAATTTTTATTACATATATTGGTATACAAAGAGTTCCACAAAATGATTGATTGTTAACACGATTTACTGATTGTATGAATCATGAAAAATAAAGACCGATAGTAACGCTATGGTAGCCCTAGTCCTAATAATACATTATTTCTATCTATCTATTGATCTATCTATCTGAGGACTTTATATCGTGCCCATCCACTGGCTTCAAGATAACTTTTCAGAGGTGCTCCCAACCCATGCATGGCCAAAGAGGAAGTCTTGAGTAGCTTATAAAAGAGTTTGACAAGTCCCGCAGAAGGGAACACAAGCCAAAGAGGCTATTTCCCACAATCGAAAATCCCTACTGTCTGATGGCTGTGATGTGCGCATGTAAAACCACAAAGTCGCTTCTAGAGTTCGAGCGCAGAAAGCGGCGACCAGAGCAGGCTGAATATAGATTTTAAAAACAGCAAAGTCTTGGCACCTAAGCGAGTGGTGCCAAACTGTCCATGCAACCGCACAGCAGCACCTAAAAGTCATGGAAAGGTGCTGCATAAATTTCTTTTTAATAAAAAATAAATAAATCTGAATTACCTGCAGATCCAGATCCAAACGAAGACGATCCCTCAAGACTGTCAGACAACACAGAATCATTCCCTGGTGCTCCCTGCTCGCGACTTTTACCCTGGAAAACACCGATTTGAATTTGCTGCTTTAATAGATGCTAGATGCAATCAGTAGTACAGTACAATCAAGAAAGATGTAGACATCCAAAAGCAAGACATAACAGGATAGACATGTCCTTCTAACTTGATTTTTTCTTTTAGTGCTTTTAAGATGGCATTCTTAATAATTATGCAAAATGTTAGTTTTCATTAAACTGTGCGAGTGCATTGCCAAGCTTGCATGTAAATAAAGACATTTTTTTATTAAGCCCCATGAACTCATGTAGAGTTTGCAATATTACCCCTGACATGCCTTAAAGTAGTCAGCATGCCAGAGAGCAAACTCGAGGTCACCAGTTCATATCCCCAACATGACATTTGAAGAGATATTTCCAGAGTTCTGTTCTCGGCAAGAAACTCATTTTCAACAATACATACGAAAGAATTTCACCTGAAAAAATCAATTCGTAACCAGTTATATTTTACAAACTTACTCTGATCATTTGTTTTGCTTTCTTCATGATGTTGGCTGTTACACTTCTATTTCTAAAATAAAATGGAAAACATTTTTACATGTGAAAATCTAAAAATTCAGATGAACTTGGCATCTAAGCCTAAATTTTTTTATACAGCATATTTAAACGAGCACTTTGTGAAATCCTTCACTCCAGCACCAAGTAAATAATATAAAGAAATTTATTATAATGACAGATTCTTATGCTAATTACTGTTTTATTTTACAAAATATAAGAAGAATTGACAGACGATGATTAAAACCTGAATATCAAATACAGCGACATTGCCTACTTGGATCATGCACTCAGTTTTTGTAATCAGAAGAGCTCTGTTAAATACTTTAGCTCAAGCTAGGAAGAGCATGTTACGAGCACTTCCAATATCCTCCGTTCTGTTCCAAATAGGAACCGAAACTCATTATTTTATCAACCATGTCAGACGCATACTAACTTTGTTTTGGACGGATCATATCGCTTGTAGCGTTCGTCGATTCTCTCTTCAAGTTTCTCCTTCTGACTTCGCAAGTCAGCCAACCGCTCGCTACAACACATACATTCACAGCAATACTTCAACAACAAATTATGTTTTACATAATCTTTGGTCCACCTCGGGTGTCCAGCGTCGAACCACCCTTTAATCGGCAGATTAAGCTCAGCCTCTGGTTCCCCATTTACGAACTGCTATCCGACAGCGCCGTTATTTTAGATAACTGGTCCTACATACTGAAATGGCTTCCCTGTTACACTGTGCTTATGGCCCAGGGGTGACTCCATTCTGTTCCTAAAGAACATCAAAACTGTCCTATTTAGCAGTTTTTGAGCTGGGAGCGCTTCTGAGTACCCTACCTTGAAGAGGCGCTATATAAATAGCCTAAATAAGCAAATAAATCATACGGTAATCTAATCTAATGAGCTCTAGAATGATGTCATCATAATCCAAGATACATTGATCAAATGCTATTGATTCAAATAAAATCAGTGAAAGCACTTGCACATGTCCAGATCAAATCCGCTGTGTCAGGGTACACCTCAGCACAAAAAGTTTCCTGCTACCCTCCCAAAGTGAGTGGGCTTCTTGAAGGGTGCTATAAATGAATGAATGAACGATAAATTTGTCTAATACCATGTGTTAATGTATATACCGTTGGAACAATTAAAATATTCCATGTCTTTTGTCTAAAGGATTAAATTAGATTTAGGCAACGAGACAATATTAGGAATCGTACACATAAGCCTTTTGTTCGACGACGTATTGATCTTTGCTTTCGAGCAGTTGAGTGAGCAGATCTTGATTCTGAGTGATGAGCGACTTGAGCTGCATCATCAACGTTCGATTCTCTTCCTCCAACTTTGAAACCCACTGAGTCGTCTCCTACAGACGCACACACCATTAATAGCATACATTCATATAGCACCTCTACATACCATTCGCATGCATTTATATAGCACCTCTACATACCATTCGCATACATTTATATAGCACCTCTATGAGAAACCTACCAAGAACAATCACCACCGTTTACAGCAACATCAATTGTTAGAGCTGAAGAATACAGCGATTTATTAAACGATTAATCATTCGTTAATTTTAATAATAATTATATTTGTTTTTAATGATTAATTGAAAAATGCTGACATCATCATCTTCTGGTTCTCTGACCATACGCAGCTTCAAAAGTCCTACACCAATATTCCTCTCTCGATGTTGGGCCTCTTCCTTAAGTTTCCATATCCAGTTATCCACTTTTCATCATCCAGTCCAGCATCATCTGTCGCAGTCTCACGCTTGCTTGCTTGCTTTCCAATTAATTTTTACTTCGATGATCATTCTTATTCAATTTTGTGAAACTACTCTCAGTGTGCATCCTACCCACTTCTTGAAGGGGCGCTATATAAATTTTCTGAACGAATGAAAACGAATGACAACCTCTAAGTGAAAGATCATCTTGGAGATTTCCGCATTACAGGAGCGCCTCCAAGTAGGCTTTTTGAAGGGGCGCTATATAAATTTTCAGAATGAACGAACAAATGAAAACAAATAACGACCTCTAAGCGAAAGATCATCTTGGAGATTTCCACATTTCGATCACTGATCTGCTTCAGATAATCCGCATTTTCCATGACCAAGTCATCGTTCTTCGTCTTCAGCTGACATATCTCCATCTTCAACATCCTCATCTCCTTCTGACCATCCTGCAGCTCGCAGCTAATCTTATCGTTCGCGTTCAACAGTCGCAGGTTATCCTCGCGCACGTGAATGTAGTCGGTCTGTAGCGTTTCGTAGTGCTGCGACTCCGACCGCATGCTCTCCTTGTCCTGCTCGAGCATCTTCTTCATCTGAGAGATCGTCTCCTTCTCGCGAGTCAACTCCGAGCAGCGCTCCTGCAGGTGCCGCACGTCCGACTTTGACCCGCGGTAGACGTCCTTGAGCGACGCGTGTTTCACGATCAGAGCGTCGTGCTCGCTCGCCAGCGACTCGTGAACTCGCTGGAGCGCGACGAGGTCTTTCTCGAGCGCCTCGTGAGTACTGGAGAATTCCTCGTGCTCGCGACGCAGGCGAGTGAGCAGCGACTCGGTGGCGCTGCACTCGTCCTGGAGATCGCGGTTCTGTTTGGTGAGCGAGGCGTTCTCGGAAACGATGGTCGTGTTCTCCACTTGGAGTTTGGCGAGTTGGGATTGGAGTGAGTTGTGTTGTGTTTGGAAGGAAAGCAGCTGGACCTGCCATTGCGAATTCTGCGATTGGAGCTGCTGAACGTGGTCGTGATGGTCGGCGTTCTGACGCTTGACGTTGCGGTTCTCCTCTTCCAACGTTGCGTTCTGCAATTGACAAGCACGCAATGAACTATAATAATAGTCACAATAAAAGTACTAAAAACAACAATAATATCAGAAATAATAGATGGAATTGGAAGACTTCACAATGCATAAAGGAATGATTCAGGCCTGTGCAGTAACAATCTCCCCAAGAGGTTCTAGGGCCACTGAGAATGAATGAATGAACAATGAACATAATACAATTTTCACACGTTTCATTAGATCTACACAATTTCTAACTGCTAAATCGAACTTAATCGTTACTTAAAACTTGCAGCAACCCTTAGATCAAAAATACACAATAAAAATCAAACATTAGAACAGTAAAAGTGTTTTGGACGTAGAGAGCGGTGACATACGATTCTTTCGAGTTTGATGATGTGGTCCTTAAGATTGATGATGTCTTGCGTTGCACTTGGTGACTGACTGTAACGCTGCGTGACAACCAAAGTCCTACAACACATGTACATTTCTGTACAATAACACATGTATGGCAATACAATACATTACGGTACTTCCAGAAAACTACTTGCACTTGTAGCCACAAATCATTAACGATATTCACCATAGCATTTCTCATAAGCTTGACCTCCCCAGATTCTGACCTGGCACCAAACAGCTGGCTACTGGGGATCTGATCCAAAACAATGCCAATTCAAAAGTTTATGAGAAATTCAGGAAATACAGAACACTGTGTATTTTGAAGTTCAGCATTTTGGGAAATCTTTCCGATTTCTGCATGCAAGAAAAACCTGTAAAACAGCCATTTGGCACACATATAAGGTACGCCATCCCTGACCAGCAGGGTTAAAGACAATTCATCAGGCTGTTATATAATGACACATGACCCCCATTGCCTGTACTGACCTCTCGTGACCTGGACTGCGACCAAATTGATCATCACCACCAGACAATCTCGATGCGTTCAATTCTGTCTGCAGCTTTGCATTGCGACTTTTGAACTCGTCGAGTCTATCAGCAGAAAAACAAGAAAACATCTACACTTTGAATACCAAATGCAATACGCAGTGAACTCATGAACTTGGAAGAATCTAAGGGAAGGATAAGGAATGGAAGGAAGGATGGATGAAGGGATAGAGGGAAGGAAGGCAGGAATGAAGAAAGGAAGGAAATCGGAAGAAAGAAAAAGAAGGAAGATATGAAGAAAAGGAAGAAAGAAGGAAGGAATGATGTAAGGAACAAAGTAAAGAAAATGAATGAAGAAAGAGAGGAAAATGGGAAGAAATCTGAAGAAAGGAACATATATATGATGGAATTGCATCAGATATCAAAGCAACGAATGTGACTGACTGTTTTTCCATCACGTGGATTTGCTCTTCCTTGCTCTTAATCCGATTTTCAATCGCTTCGTCCATTCGACATTCCAGATTCTTGAACGTTCTGAAGAGGCAGACAAAATGTTCAATTGAACACAGCATATGAATTATACGCAATTCTCCAGTCTAAAATCTACCATCTGTCAACTGTCCATCCGAATCTCACTTATCCATTCCTCAATTCCTATTATTCCTTTTTCGCTCTTCCCTTTCATCCATCCATCTCTTCCATTTCTCCTTCCATCCTTACTCCCTTTATCCTTCCTTCCAAAATAGCAAAGAATAGAATTTCGTCCAACTTTGAACACCCCATTTCCACGAATGTGCCCTATTCCTCAAACGGACAGTAGCATCATGAGACAAAATTTCATGGTTCGAATGCTTCATTCTGATATCTATTGCCATGAAACTAAAAATATATGTGTACACACCAAAATGCAGCTTGGCAGCAGATACAATAATCACCCCATTCCCAAAACAAATGAATGAATGAACGAACAGTGCTGCGCCCTACCCTTCATCTCGAACGATTCCTGATACGATTGACTTTTCGAGGCTAAGATTGGCCGTCTTCATCTGTCGTTCCAGGTTCTCAAGATCCGTCTGCATCTGCTGACAACGAATCTTCTCCTTCACTAAATCCTATCCACACAAAAACACACAAACACCGTCAGTGTCTCAGTGAGGGAGGGAGTTTACGGTAACGGTAACACGGTGTCCACACAAATCAAAATGTCATCTCAACATTACAAGCAGCAATTGCAGCAATTTCTGGAAAACATTGGATGCATGAAATGTGCATAGCTGTAGCTCCTCCTGTTAAACAGTTAAAAGGTCAAATCCCAGGTGCTCTTGTAGCAGCATAGCCGTGTTACAGCACCATATAAATTGTCATAATTATTAGTATAATTTTTATTATCATTATTATTAAACACTGCATCGTAAAGTGTAAAGTCGATGAGTGAGAGACTTGCCTCTCGTAGTGTTCCGATTGTTTTCTTGTCGACGCTCGAACTCTGAATGAGTCCAAGATTCTCCTTTTCCAGTTCACAGAGGTTGGACTCAATCTCCCGATTTCTTTCAGCCAACTGTCGCCGTGCTAAAGAGATGGATCAAAACACCAAGGTTAGTTAAGGGTCGGTAAAGTTAGAAAACAAAGTAAGCGTGAAAATAAGATGATGAAAAGGTAGAAATAGATAGCAATATGTAATCTAATCTAATCCAATATGAACATTTGCAAAGCGCTTCTCACAGCAAAGTCATTCATTCATTCATTCATTCAGAGCATTTATATAGCGCCCCTTCAAGAATCTACTCAGAGGCACTCCCAGCCCAACCACGACCAAAGAAAAAAGACTTGAGGGACTTGTAGTACCCAGCCGGATGGACCACAAGTAGAGAGCGAAGCGTAACCGGAAATTCGTTCCAGACAGTAGTCATTCCAGACAGTAGTCATTCAGAAGCGCTCTCAGCGTGACAGGCCCATGAAAAGACAAAGGTCTTCAAGCAGCAAAGAGATGCAGGTGAATTTCACCTCACCAGAATCCTGCCATGAATTGCAGGGACAAGGTGAGTCATTGGTTGATGTCTGGCGCACATTAGACACTAGTGTGATAGATGTTATTAATCACGATTTTATTTAGAAAGTCAGATAGACAAAAACAAAAACCTTTGCGATCTTGATCAAGTTCCGCAACTTCAGCGACCAAATCATCAATGACGACTTCCTTTTCATTCAGCGACTGCTTCAGCTTCTTGTTCTCCTTCTCACCAGCAGACTTCTCCTTCCGCAGCTGCTCCATCTCCAACTCCATCTCTCCAGACCGCTTCTCCATCTCCTCCACCTGCCGACAAGAACGTTTCGCTTCCTCCACCTTCCGCACGAGCTCCGCATTCCGATTCTCCTCCTTCTCCAGCTCCTGCGTGATCTCTCGGAACTTCTCCTTCAACGTCTCGAGACTTCTCTCCAGTTGCTGCTTCTCCGCACTCAGATTAAACTTCTCTGCCTCCAACTTCTCCACCTGGAGTCGATCGACTCGTGCGGCTTCCTTCGCTCGCTGCACCTGCTCGGCCACTCCCTCCCTCTCGTTCTCGAGCTCGTCGATTCGTGCAAGCGAGACTCTCGCCGATTCGAGACTCCGTTTCAGATTCTGCAACTCCAAAATCAGACTTGCGTTCTCTTCCTCCAATTTCTCTTTCGCCGAAACGGCCTTTCGAAGAGCGTCCACGTTTCTCGCGAGTTTCTGGTTCTCGCTCTCGGCGCTCGAAAGCTCGCTCTCAAGACTGTTCTGACGATCGCACGATATCCGTAAGGTGTCCACCTTCCTTCGGAGTTCCTCGTTCGCAAGCTCGTACTTTCGGACGTCCTCCTCGAGCATCTTACACCGGTCCGCTTCGTCCCCGAGCTGCTTGCTCTTGCGGTTCAGTGCGCGCAGCTCCTGCTCCAACTGCGCGGCCTGTGTCGTCCGCTCCTTCACCGACTCGCTCAACCTCTTGTTTTCCGACTCAAGATCCTTAACTCGCAGGTCGTTCGTTTTCTCGTTGCGTTCTCGCAGAGACTGGATGACCTGGGACAACTGATCCGTCTCCTTTTCCAGCTCCTTGACCTGCCGCTCGGAGCTTTCCCTCAGGGTCTCGATCGTCTCCTCAAGCGTCTTCTTCTCCCGGGTCAAGTCCTGGTTGGCGTGCTCCAGGTCCAGGCAGCGGTTTTCCTCCTGTCCCGACGATTCGAGGAACTTGTCAACCTTAGCGGCCAGTCTCGTGTTTTCCTTCTCGAGGACGAGCATCTTGGATGCGCTTTCCAGCATCGATTCTTCCTTCATCTGGTCCATGTCCTGCTTCAGACGCTTGTTTTCCAGTTCTAGTCGAAGCATCTGCGAGTTGACTGCCTGCGACATTTGGTTGTAGAGAGAATTAGCGGAATCTGAAATAATCAGAAAATCAATCAACATGAATCGATGAATCGCAAATAATGGCATAAAAGAAATATCTGGACCATATCTGGCCTTTCTGCTGACGTTTTTTCAGTCATGTACAGCTCTCACTAAAAGATTTCGTAATTTGAGGGGAAAAAACCTAAGCCATGTTCGTGACTGAAAATGAAGAACATCATCAAAACTTTAAAGCCTAATCTGACTGTCTGTGTGCAAAAAAATCTCTAAAACATTAAAATCTAATTTCAAAACATTTTTGAAGTTAGTTCACTATGTCTCTCTCAGTACCCTACCCCATTTTGGTCAGGCACCTTCAGCACTCTGACTTGTCACCTGCTTGAATACATTGCCATTGGCCTACCATTAGAGCAGATAGATTAGACAGCCCTGGGCAAGCACGGGGGTGGGGATAAAACCAGTGGCTAGTTTACAATATGGAAAATTCACAGACATGACTGCTTCCCCAAACTCATAACAAATATAGATTATTATATATTATGTATGATTGTTATTAATTAATTCACTCCAAATGGCTGAGCATCATCAACAGCGGTCTTAATAATACAATGCATTTAAATGACAAACAAAATTCATTCACATCCTGGAGTATATCCTTGTTGCAATTTATATTTCATATTCAATGTTACATATTTTACCAGCTAATCACTTACTAAATTAACTAGGCCAATCTAGCAGGACCCATCCCCTCTGGCACGCCTATTGTTCCTGATCAACATCTATTATCAAATTTACTCAGCTCAGTGTTGCTTAAATCTGTTTGATCGTTTATGTGACTATGTTTTTTTTTTTTTTTTTTTAATTTTCAGAAATTTATATAGTGCCTCTTCAAGGTAGGCTACTCAGAAGCGCTCCCAGCCCAACCACGGCTAAATAAAACAGTTCTTCGGTTCTTGCTCAACACTTGTATCTGGGAGTTTCTGAGAGGATTCTTCACAAAGTCAGAAGATTGTCCCATACAAAGTTGGTCTAGCCACAGAGAAGGGACCATTGTCAAATCTGTAGGTGACCATTGTTGGACTTGTTGTTGACTTCTCAATGAGAATGTATGTTCTTAGTTGCCAGTACGATGTGGACGAAAGTAGACATAGCGTTTAAAACAATGCCTGTTAGGAATGACTAATTATTTCTCTACTGCACATAATAATATTTGTTCTTCTTTAATGAAACGCTTGCAAACGCATAGCGCTGTACATGTACATGTTACGCAGTTACCTTAATTAACAACAAACTTAACTACTAACAGAATGGAGAACCGGCAATACACGACGCCAATAGCACGTCCACTCTATAAGGCGTGATCTTGGTACCTCTTGCTCTCCATGCCAGCATGTTATCCAATGCGCTACCGCCCCCCGCCCCCATATGCATGCACATTTTCAGATGCACATGAAGGCTACTTACTTACTAACCTACTGGGATCATTACATGATTGACTGTTTGATTGAAAACCCATAAAAACCTAACTAACCATTGTTGGCCAGCTCCAAGACCTTCTGAAGTTCCTCCTCGAGAGTAGAGCTCTCGCCGAGTTGGACTTTCCTCTCAAACTCGAGTCGAGCGTTCTCTTCCAAAAGACTTTGTGCCTTCAACCGATGTCGGTCGCATTCCTAAAACGAACAACAGATCAAAGCTACAGACAGCACTCCAAATTGGTCAAACACATCATTCATTCATTCATTTCGAGAATTTATATAGCGCCTCTTCAAGATATCTGCTCAGAGGTGCTGACTGCGCTGGTTAAAATAAATCTGATATTAAATTTCATTTTTTTAAATAAATACACCAATTAGCACAATAAGCTAAAATCGCGCCCCGTACGGCGGATGCGCTGTGCAGGCTGCTATTAGCGCCCTTGTATTGCAGGCTATTTGTTCTGTTAGTAGAATTTTAAGATTTCTGTCTTCTATAATCTGAGTTCCTGTAAATTGTAACCGGCTGTGGTTTGACAACCGGATTGTTTCAATAAAGAATATTATTATTATTACTGCTCCTAGAACTGTTAGTATTATTACTACTATTATTATTATTTTTATCATGTGACTACGATGCAATTGATACGTCATTAACCACATCTTGCACTCACCATGGCCAATTATCAGTATTATTATCATTATTATTGCTATTATTGTTATTATTATTGCTATTATTATTATGATCATCATAATTATCATTATTATTACCATGAGAGAATCAGTTATTATTATTATTACTAATATATATTATTATTATCCTTAGTCCATGATCCATCATTAACCACATCTTGTACTCACCACGGCCAGCGTATCACGTTGTTCTTTGTATTTCTTCAGCTCGTTTTCCAACCCGACGACCGCCTCAATTCGTTTGTGAGCCGCTTCCAGTTGCTCCTCCACCACGCTTCGGTTCTCCAGAAGAACGGAATTGTCCTGACGCAGTTCTTCCACGCGAGCTCGGTAGAACTCGAGGTCGTTGAGCTTCTCCTTGAATCGCTGGATCTCGACTTCGAGTCGCTCACATCGACTCGCCTGCAAAGAGGAAGACGACAAAAATTCTTTGTCTACTCGAGTAAATTTCTAAGGTATTGCTATCCTATGACGCTACCTGAATTTATTTCCAGCTGCCATATAAGAATGCAGTTTGAACTGGATTATATTTTGGATGTCGAGCTCATGAGGTCATTGGTTTTGGAGCGCCATCAGTATACGCTTGGTGTAGTTAGACACTGGCTCAATAGAAGTTACTGATTAATAACAAATAATGGAAGGAAGGAATCAGCGAGGGAGGGAAGTAAGGATTGGAGGAAGCAAGGAATGGAAGGAGGGAGGAATGAAGAGAGGCATGGAGGTAGAAAGGAAGGATAGAAGAAGGATGCTTTCTGCTTTCGTAAGAGCTTTTAATAGCTTCCACGACTAAAGGCCCGAATAAGGAGAGTGCTCAACTTGGGCCTGCAGTTTTTAGGGCTCATAGCAGTAAATATGTGCAAGGTGGATCGCTTGGTTGTCAGAGGGAGGTCACTATAGGGCAATCACAGCATTGGGGCCTACACTAGCCTGAATGTTGCATGGCTAGTAAGTAAGCAGTGGCATACTGAGAGATGTTAGACTTCTGACAACGTGCACATTAGGTGACCTTGCGATTCACTGTTAGAGCTTAAATTTATGACCAACCTTTTCTCGGACAATGTCCAGCTCATCCTGGAAGCCCTTGGCAGCACGTGCATCACGAATCAACTCCAGGTTCTGAAATGTGAAACATCGAATTAAAGAACAGCAGTACGTTACCAGAATGCGCTACGTCACATGAACAGCGTTTCAAGTGTACGTAAAGAATTACTACCATTGCTATAAATAAGTAGCAGCTATGTGTTGCACCAGTGACTAATACAGACAGCATTAACTAATCTGCTACCTCACCATCATCAGGATCCATGAGCCAAATGACCATAGCATTGCTTAATCACTTTCTCCCCGAGGAACTTCATTCCCCTGGGACTCATAAATTATAAAAGCAATGTGTTTGACGTGTATTAATTTTGTTGATTTTGTTACTGTTAATTTCAAACTGATTCCAGTTCATTTTCTCTGCAATATCAAGTTTAAAGAAGCGTAAATCATAAACTTTTCTATGTATTACTACCTAACCCGGACCCCCAAAAAAGTCACCATTCCCTGGGCATTTGCCCCTCTGTCCCACACTCTGTGCACTGTCTAATTGACATCACTCAGCACACTGCACAGTGCATATCATAAGTACCAATCAGGATGCTGAGCATGGTGAAAAAAAGAGAAACCATTAAAGCAGACTAATTTCTATCAGAGCCTATCCACCGATGGGGGTGGCGGTGGGGGAGAGACGATAAAAAGAACATCCGGAATGTCACTCAACAGACCGTGATAACATCAACATCCGCAACATTTATCACAATCAACATCATCATGAACAATAAGCATGAATATGTAATAAAAACATTGAAGTGATGAATAGTAATGAGATGGGTAATTAATTATTCATATGTTATCAGGACTTATCAGTTTAGATCTGCATAATATGCTAAAATGAGCATAATTAATGCAAACTACCAATCACAGATGTGTATCAAATTAAACGCCTTCACTTTAAGTAAAAATTTGACTATTAACAAATACCTCATTTTTTAGCTTCTGTACGGTTTGTTTCAAACCGTCCACTTCATCCTCCAGTTCGGAAACTGTATCCGTGCGGTCTTCTCTGAAAAAAAGGAAACAAATATTCGTTTAAATTGTAGAGCTCAATGGAAACTTCTCAAAGGTATACAAAGCTAACGCTCGTTTTATGGCAAATGCAATGAAGCTAGAACACATTTACATTTTACAACCTACACGGAAATGCCAGAAACTATCACTTTACTTGGAACAATCTCTCTTAAATAACAAATCTGTGCACACTGTCTTAGCGATGAATTCTTTTCACATTTCTCGTAAACACTTCCAACGCTTTTCTTTTCAACACCAACTGAACCACATAAATGCTGCACGTTCACATTCATTCATGCATTCTATGGACTTATATAGCTCGTCCTTTCAAGAAACCTACGCAGAAGCGCTCCCAGTCCAGCCAAAGCAACGGAAAAAAGATTTACGAAACAAAGTCTGATTGGTGAGATGCAATAAATGCAGCTTTGAAGGGAGGCCATTCCAGATCGACGGCCCTACAACCGAGAGAGCTTGAATTAACGAACTTAACAAAGTTTATTCTGTAAAAAGCTACTAACAGTTCCTGTCGTAGCTTTCGCATCTTGGCCTTGCACTCGGCTATTTCAACCATCAGATGATTCTTGTTGGACGTGCTGCCGCCGCTGCTGGTGGAGACACCTGGTGCCAATCTATTTATCAGCTCTGGATATCCATTGTCTATGTTTGCGATCGAATGCAACAGAGACGCGTCCATGTCAACTTCGCTAAACATCAGATTCAACATGCGGATCTCCTACAAACGAGAAACTCAATAATACATACGTGTCTGCCTGTCTGTATGTGTGCATATGCATGTATCTATCTGTCTATATATCATCATCATCATAATTATCATTATTATTAATATTATCATGATAATTATCATTATTATTATTATTGTTATTATTATCATCATCATCATCATCATCATTATTATCATCATCATCATCTTTATCATAATCTTTATCATCATCTTTATCATCATCATCAGCAGCAGCAGCATCAGCATCATCCTATTATTTATTATTATTTTATTATTATTATTATCGTTATTGCTGTTATTATTACTATTATTCTCGTTAAATTATTATCGTTATTGTTATTCGCAATTCGAGAAAACTTGATCGTCACCTGGAGGTACTCATCCCTTTGTCGCAGAAGACTTTTGAGATGATTGTAGAGCTGCAGCGACGCCTCATCCAACTCGTTCGATGGAAATCTATACGCAACGACGGGTGAAGCAACATCGGTTATCTGAAAAAAACAATGACATCAGATGTTTCTACTGAACACATGACACAAATAAACCACTTTCTGTGTGAAGTCAAGTAATCAAATGCAGGATAAAGTCACTTAATTAACTCATTCCCGCCTGAATTGTTCCGATACCTATTGGGTTTATCGGGTCACCCGCGACCCGATCCGGCGGGAAAGAGTTAATGCCTAGCAGCTTAAGAGATACCCTTGTATGTGCACTTGTTACAGCATCCCTACAAGATTTCTACTCAGAAGCGCCCCCAGTGTTGTTGAAAGTATCGGGAAAATGTACTTAAGTAAAAGTAA
The DNA here is from genome assembly GCA_945859605.1 of Lumbricus rubellus. NCBI lineage: Eukaryota > Metazoa > Annelida > Clitellata > Crassiclitellata > Lumbricidae > Lumbricus > Lumbricus rubellus. The sequence continues at coordinate 43,626,639 of OX243815.1, read as the reverse complement.
AAGTTAAGTGGATTTTAATTACTTAAGTAAAAGTAAAAGTACTCACCACAAATTTTACTTAAGTAAAAGTAAAAAGTATCCCCTTCCAATAATACTTTTAAAGTAAAAAGTAGAAGTACCGAGCCTTTCTATAACTCAATTGATTATTAACCTTCAAAAATACTAAATTCCCGAAATGGTTATCATTGAGTCTAGTACGCACGATTCTGATTCATTTGAGAACAATGCACAGCCGAAGAGCATTTCTGCTGCAGAAATGGCGGTGCATCCAGCGAGTATCACCATCGAAAATCTATTTTTAGGCATGCAAATTTGAATAAGCTGTCTTAGCTTAGCGAAACGAAATGTTAATTAATGCTTTGAAGTAACGAACATTGTAACGATTGTCGCATAAATTGTAACGAAGTAAAAGTACTGAAATATGGGTAAAATTTTACTTCGTTGAAAGTAAAAGTATTTTATTTTTCTGATACTTCGTTACATGTGAAAGTACTCAAACTTTTACTTAAGTACAGTAACGCGTTACTTTTACTTCGTTACTGTACAACACTGAGCGCCCCCGACTACAGTACAAACACTGAATCGAAGTTTCACACCGAAGCGCTAAGCAATTGCGAGTGCAGGACTTGGTTTAAGATAAGAATATATGCACTGGCACAAACCGTCTTCCCCCCAATCCCAGAGAATATGGTCTTTACTATTTGTACAAACAGACAGACAGACGGACAGACAAACGGACAGAGGATAGAACAGCCAAAGGTCAGACCAGACAGACGGACAGTGGGTCTACAACTCCAAAAGTGAAATAAACACTAACCTGAAAGAACAACATCTGAATACAGCCTCCCATAAATCTCCACACCCTAACCCCTATACTTCCTACCCTATTATCGACCCCATAAACAGCTCCTTGAATGTTCTGTAACCTGGACAGCCCCAAATACATCACTCGCCCCCAGATAAGAAACCAATTACCCCATTTGAAGTTAAATAATCGGAATCCAACCATTTGGTTGAAATGGTATATACAATAAAGTCACTAATGTCACCAATTTAGACATGTAAGTTCACTAAACATCATCAACTATGACCTCCAGGCATAGGCGTACGAGGTGGGGGTGCAGGGGGGGCAATTGCCCCCCAAATTCGGGCAAGTTTGGTGGTTTTTTCGGGCAAAAAGTCGCGGACGACTAAAAAAAAAAGAGGTCGTCAAGTTTCGGGCAAGTCTGGTTTTTCGAGCAAAAAAGTCGTGGACGACTTAAAAAAAAAAAAGGTCGTCAAGTTTCGGGCAATTTGGGTTTTTCGGGCAAAAATAGTCGCGGGCGACCAACTTTTTGTCCGGATAAATTTTTCGGGCAGAAGTTCAATCTTTGCCCCCCCACTTCTGAAACCTCCCGTACGCCTATGCCTCCAGGTCACCAGAACATCTGGTCAGCACATGTAGGGTCAGTTTCTTCTTGACCACAGCGTTCAGGCCACTAACTCTTTACCATAAAACTTCTTGGCTAACAGAAGAAAGACTCTGAAGAACAGCACTGGCTCAGTTAACTACAAGGCTACCCCACCCACACACACGGGGGTAGGGGGGTGCAACCTATAATGGTATCACCCACAATAACCTTCAACTTGTTTGCCCAGATTACATTTACTTACGCTCTGCACAAAAGATAAAGCTGATCACATTCAATCTGTTGGACATGGTATAAAATTGTTCGTATTCGGTTTGACCACTGCTATTCGGCCAAATACCGAATAGCCATTTGATCCATTATTCGGCCCCAAAGCAAATATGAAGCAAAATGTTCGGTACAGCTCTAAAAATTAGTTAATACCAGACGACTTTCAAGCAGGTGTTTGCGTATTGCTGAAGTAGTTGCGCAGTCAACAAATTCTGAGTTAAGAAAACCTTAACAGGATTTTACACGTATACCCAGATAAGCATCTACTCATGTTAAGCTGACGCAAGCAACCAATCCCACCTCACCTTATATTAACTGAACAGGTACCTGGTACACAGGATAAACGCCAGAAACGGGATCAGCTAAAGAACCACATGTGGAACAAATGAACCGAAAAAGCTTAAACGACAACAATGATATAGCGGTGTCGATCAAAGAGACACCATCCCCCGCCCCCAATCCGCCAGTCCCTTCATGCAAATCACAAATTGGTCTGGATAAACTCGTTAATCTCCGAACCTGTTAATCTCCAGCCATCTTAAACCAGCACACAGCCTCGGAAGGGAAGGGGGAAGAGAGGGAATGTGGAACATTAGATAAAGTATTAGTCACCATAGGCACTACGTGTGTGTGTGCGTGTGCAAGTGTGAGTGTGTGCGTGCAAGTGTGAGTGTGCGTGCAAGTGTGAGTGTGTGCTCATGGAGTCCACTGGAGTCCTGTGACTCACTCCATCAGGCCAGTCGACAAAGAGACTGTAGCACTTCATGGCTGGTTTTTTTTTATACACAAAAAATGGTATTTTTGCATTCATCAAATTTAGGATCTACCATTACTACCTACATGTAACAATGGCCATTAGTATGATATTATGTATTCTGGCATTGTTTTTTTGTTACCGAGGTAGCTCCAATCCCTCAGGAGGCAAAAACTGTTTACAGTGTATGAATAACATTTGGAATGACTTATCAATATTATCATATCAATATCACCATTTATCACATCATCATCGTCATCTCCACAAACACCACAAATGCCACAAACACCACCACCACCACCTCTTTCACCATTCCATTGACCACCAATACTTTCACCACTTCACCAGTCACCACCTTATTGACCACCACCACTCCCACCACATTCTGCACACGACCATACTCATTAGTCAGACCAATTTTTACCAACATCTACCATCACACACCAGCCACATCCCACATAGATAACAGAATTCCGGCACACGCAATAGCAATACGACGGGGGGGGGGGGAATTGGGGGTGGGAACTCCTGCATAACAAAATGACCAATTACCATCAACTGGCCTTCAGGGCATGTCATGCTCTTGACCGCCAACCCACCACAGACCCCATCACCCACCCACCCCCTCCTAACTAGACCACAGTGGTCTTAATATTTATAATGACTCAACCCAATACTGGAGTGTGCAGAGGTCAAAGGTCGATTGGTCACTTCAATACTCATTTATATTCAATGAACTCTCTTGCCCCCCCCCCCACCCCCGTGATTTATTTGACCTGACGGAATTCTCAAGATCCATTAACGGAGAACTAAAATTCTCTTCCATCCTGATATTAATTAGCCATCTTGATAGTAATAGCCATCTTGATAGTAATATCCATCTCGATAGCAATAGTCATCTCGATATTAAAAGCCATCTTGATAGTAATTATCCATCTTGATAGTAATAGCCATCTTGATAGTAATTAGCCATCTTGATAGTAATTAGCCATCTTGATAGTATTAACTAGTCATCTTGATAGTAATAGCCATCTTGATAGTAATTAGTCATCTCGATAGTACTTAGCCATCTTGATATTAATTAGCCATCTTGATAGCAATTAGTCATCTCGGTAGTACTTAGCCATCTTGATATTAATTAGCCATCTTGATAGTAATAGCCATCTTGATAGTAATTAGCCATCTTGATAGTATTAACTAGTCATCTTGATAGTAATAGCCATCTTGATAGTAATTAGTCATCTCGATAGTACTTAGCCATCTTGATATTAATAGCCATCTTGATAGTAATAGCCATCTTGAAAGTAATTAGCCATCTTGATAGTAATTAGCCATCTTGATATTAATTAGCCATCCTGATATTAATTAGCCATTTTACGAATATTACAGTGAATTCAGAGTCCTTGAGTGCTTCAATTTATACGGCTAATAACGTTGACAAACACCTGCCAGACAAAGGATTTAAGAGCAGTCCTCAACATTTTAGTACTTGTAATATAAGTCTTGTATCAATTGTATTGTTCCTGTAAATTTATAAAGCGACTCTCACAGTGCTCACCAAAGCGCGAAAAACCCAGAGAAAAAGAAAAATAGTTTTGTGATGAATAGCGAAAAGATGTGCTTCTTTGGACATCAGTCAATATTAAACGGAAAACATGTCAATGAAGAGAGCTGATAATTATCCAAAGTGCAGGACCAATGAAGGCAACATGTATCGAGTTAATGCAACAAGAGCTGAAGTCTCTCAGATCAAAGATGGAAGATACTGGTGACAGAAACGAGTGGAGAAGTAGGATCTATGTGGTTGGCCCTGAGGTGGGAGGGATTAATTCAAACCCAAAAGATATACAGTACTGCAAGTGTCAAAACATATCAATAGTAAACAGGTTCTAAACGCTTTGAAACTGTCATCCAACCCAAACTTCTATAGAATGGAAACTTGTAAAAAAGGTGGTTGCACGTGTACAGCTGAATTTTTTTGATATATACTGCAAGCTGACAACTGTGTTAATTCAGATCTGGTTAGCATTTAAAATGAAATACAATAGTTGACAATAATATAAAACATATGCATATTGCATAGACGGTGATATAGTTGTAACTTAGCACCCAGCAGCCCGCCCCATCCGTATATCCCTCCCTCCTGCTTCATGGAATTGGTATATTACACCCCACATGTGTTGAGAGGTTAAGAAAGGTGTCCTGGCCTGGGAGGCTAGGACTGAGCACTGTGTTACTGCATTATTTATCCATTTATTTGCCCAACCTACCCCTCCTCCCACCCCAGTACGTTTGATACCTCGGGAATTGAAGACTTGCGGGATTATTCTTCTGGAATGACTAATATTTGCAGATCTATGGTAATTACTACTACTACTTTTGTTGCTACTACTATAGTATATACTACTAATACTACTACTATCATTATTATTATTATCTTATTATTACCATTACCATTATTATAATTAAAATCATTGCTGTATCATTGTTATCATTCATATTAATAATTATTTATTATCATTAGTAGTAGTAGTTTTACTATAATCATCGTCATCAGCAGTACTAGTTTCTACATAGTCACAGAACTTCCCCAAGAATTGCGTAAATAACTTACCGTGTTACTTTTTACCTTTGTCCTCCACTTGAAGGCAAAACAATTGTTCTAGTTTGACCTGTAACGACTATTAACACAGAGCGATTAAATACATTCTCACAACGAACAACCAACCTGTTGGATGTATCCCATGATGGATAGCTGGACGTTTTCCGGGAGGTGAGTCATTCTCTCGACAAACTCCTCCTTCACATCGCAGTGAATGGCGCAACCCAACAGCAGATGAAGAGCCTTGAGCATCTCTTGCAGCGCCAGATCTACAGCACGAGCATACACTTCACACATAATAGTGAATACCTACACATTCTAATCATTGCTATAAGAGAGGGGTTTAGGGTATGGGGAGGGTGGATTAAGGGCATGGGAGGTTTTGGGGTAATGGTTAAATCTCTGGCATAGAAGTGGGATTGCTTCCCGCTAACTTCCCAAAGGTTCACGCAACTTTCCAATATTTTTATTCTCCAGATAACTTTCAATTATCTGAGTCAAACATTTTAGAAGAAAACAAAACTAATAATAAAAGCAATAATAACCTGAGGGGTCTGTAGGTAAAAAATAAAATAATAATAATAATAATATGGTTTAAAAATGGAAGAAATTACTCAAGGTACACTAAAAAAAACCACAGGTCTAGAATCCAGTAGAATTCCAGTTTGTTAACACAATGGACCAACAACACTCCCTCTGTGTGCCTGGCCAACTCAACTATAATTAGCACACTCCCTGAACACTCATTACAGATGGAAAGATAAGAAAGGACTATGCACCCACTCTTGTTATATGTTGGAGGGATAAGAAATTGAAGTTGCTAACACTCCATACACATGGCAGTTTCTCAATGGACTGCACCTTAGGGTGGTCGTTAGAAATGAAAGTTTGAATTGACTGTTCTCCAAGGCGCCGTTTGGTTCCATTCTCCCCAGAAACATCACACAAAAAGTTTTAAGAGACAATATTAATATTTAGGACTAGCACAACGCCATCAAAGTTTTACTATTATAATAGCAAGTCTTCTAACGCTCAAACAGTAGGTATACAGTCGTGATCAACCAGGAATCTTCAAACCAGGAATCAATTCAACTGCTTGTAGTAGGTCCACATTACAACATAATGATGCTACAGTTATTGTAATCATAATCATCAATTTATATAGCGCCACTTCAAGAGAAACTCCCCAAAGGCAAGAAAACCTGTATAACAATCCGCATCACAGATAACTTCTCTCATATCATATGTCTTTACAAATACTACCTATTTCACCTTGTTGTCTTGATTTTGATTGACAATAATAGCTTACTATTCTTAGACTGTTACACTAATGGAACAGTAATAGTAAATAATAGGGATAAACATAAAATGTTTTGTGGTTTCATCTGTGTACTATGTAATTAATTTATTCTGCAAAATAACCAATATTTCTAGCGAGGTCTGATTCCTGAGAAATATTTCGTTTACTACCGTCATCGTTCATGGGGTTACTGGGTACAAGGAACTGGTGTAATAATTATTACAAAGTATCAACACATTTTAGATGCGAATTTTTATCTCAGATTTAGGCTAATATATTTTCACTGAGGCATTATTACTCTGTCTCACAAGTAAAATTGTATCGGGTCTTTGCATGGGTTTAAGCTATGGTGCACTTTTCTAAAAGTGATTATGTGTAGTTTTCACGATACACTTCCCTCAAAGTGAAATCTCTGGCATGTTGCCCAAAGAAGGTGTTCATCTCCCACCAAGAGTGTAGCAATGGGTGTTGCCTTGAGGGTGCTATACTTATTCTCTTGGATTGGTTGGTCGTCTGAAGTGTCCTGGTGAGGCTGGTGGTCACTGCAGTTTCTGCTGATCCAGTTGATTGCTGAGCATGATGCAGAAATTTTTGTTGCACATAGCTTACGTGTTTCACATCATGGCCTTTCATGCTAATTTACAATAGCAGGTTAATAATTTACAACGGCTAATTAAGGCAGTGTAATTTGTGTCCACTATTGACAGCACTTTCTGTGTCAATTGTTTGACTCTGTGTTCATTCGTCAACTCTAAAAGCATATTTTTAATGGGATAATTATTATACTTATGAAATAGACAAGCACTCAATTATGATGCTCTCTTTAGAAGTTGTTTAAAAACTGCTTTTTGACTCCTATGTGGTAATGAGTATTTCGTAGACCTGTAAAAAATTATGATCTCAATAGTTTCAACATCTATTTTAATTCATTTCTTTACAGCAGCTCTTTATAGATTTTATCTGTGATGCGCTGTGTCATTCTGCTCTGATTGCCACAGTAAACGAAAATATCATAATTTTTCTGTACATATAGCTCAACTACTATTGAGGTCCTTGTCCGTGTTACAATCAGAATTTGTGTTAAAGTTATGCATGTAATAAAGAACCTTTAGTGTAACATAGGATTCCTGTAGATGCAAATCAGACATATCAAAAGAACATAGCAATGTGCTGGCTTGCTAGTATAGGTTTGTGGTCATCGATCTCAGGGACTCGCGCATCAAATGCTATTGTGATGTTCAATTGTTCATAAGAATATATTATAGACTACTATCAACATTGTAGAAGTTAGGCATACTTGTCAGTTGTGCTTGAGTAAAATAATGTAGTATTTCTGTTAAAACTAGTCATAGATAAAAAATGTGACTTAATATCTTATAATCTTAAAGACGATGATATTTCGTAAAATTCAAAACTTCAAACACGTTGTGCTAGTCCTAAATATTTTTCAATCGGGATAATTTTGGGGCTACATCAGTCTTTTACCAAGTGGCACCAAATGCTGGGTTGGAGAAAGAATAAAACTGAAGTTAAAAATTTACCATGACAGATGCAACCACCCTACTGCACCTCCTCCTCTTAAAGCATCAGCCTGGAATGGGAATCTTTAGAAGGCAATTGGGGTGACGCAATAACAGGCTGGTAATGACTCATTGTTGGCTGAAAAAGTCAATAAACGGCTAACGTTAGTTTTTTTCTTTGTTAGTTTTTTCTTTGTTAGACATGTCAATTGTAGAGACAGACAGAGACAGGGTTTGGCTAAATTGTAACAAAGCCAGAAACAGTAACACTAAACCAGAGAGAGTAACACTAACTTAGGGACAGTAATACAAAGCCAAGGACAGTAACACAAAGCCAAGGACAGTAACACTAGAGGCAAAGGACAGTAACACAAAGCCACAGACAGTAATATAAAGACAAGGACCGCAACAGAAAGCCAGGGACAGTAACACGAAGCCAGGGACAGTAACACAAAGCCGGGGACAGTAACACTAACCAAAGGACAGTAAGTAACACAAAACGAGGAGTGTGGATGGACAGTGATGGCTAACCTGATTCTGGATGTGAACAAATTGCGAAGATGTTTGGAGGCTTCATGACAATGTAGCAGCCCATCACATCCTGCAACAACACAATGTCATTGGTCAGGCAAAACAATGTATAGATAAAAATTATACATGTATTGCATCTGGCCAAATACCGGCTAACAGCGGACAGCTCTATACGGCTGGACATAAATATTTAATTGCATACTCACATGTATACGCAACTGCAAATATATCTACACCAGTGGTTCCCAACCTTTTCTGACTTTAGGGCCACTTTTTCTAAGTTGGAGGACACGAGGGCCACTTTTTCTTAGTTGAAGGACATTAAGGGGCCACAAGGCTAAAATTTAATTAACTAAAAGCATATAAAATTGTTATAATTGATTAAAAATATGGTTTTGATGTTATTTATAGATGTCAAAATAAAATAATTTGCAATAGAAAATAATTATGTGTTCTATACTGTCCTAAATGCAAATTATTTCATATATTTTTTGTAAATTCTTTGAGAGACAAGGGCCATTTTTTGCGGGCCACGGGTTGGGAACCGCTGATCTACACTCATACATACATATTCCTTCCACCATAATACATGTACATATACACACACATACCTACAGCCACACCATCCATCTAACCACCCACCCATCCACTACCCCACCAATCCTCCCTCCCACCCACCACCCACCCACTCATTCATCCATTCATCCATCCACCCATCCACATTAAGGCTGTTTGGTCTCAAAGCATCTGTACAATTGCCTATTAAACTGTCAATCAAGCAATTCTGTCTTAACATACCCCTGATGTCTCTAGCTGTAGGCCACACTGAATGTTATTTACTACTCAGACATCAATAATATCTAATGAGCATCCTGATTCATTTAGTGTCTGTTATATCCAGAGAACCCATGGTCAGACACCTTCCACCATCCATTCCCCCATACATCTTAAAGCAATCAATTACAAGAAGAGAGCCAAATAACAGACTAATAACGGACTATACGTGGACTAAAACAGACCAAAAACCGACTATAAATGGACTAAACATAGTCTACCACCAGCATGGGGGCAAGGTCAAGAACAGCTTTAAACATAAACAAACAATTTTACTTCGTAATTAAATATCTAATTATCTCACTTTAATAAACGAATCAACAACTTCATCTCAGCCAATTAAGAAGCACTTCTGACGACTTTGGAAACAACCGTAATTGTGATATTAAATTATAATAATTTATTTCTCTGAATTTTGCTACGAAGTGTTGAGGCAGAAATTATTAAAAGCCTCCACAGCTAGCCAACGTACTATATATGCTAGCATTCACTATATACAGTATACAATTTAATATAATTAAATATATACATACACAATTTTTTCACATATACTCTGTATAATTATAATATGTGCACAATATGGACAATTATGCTAAGTATTATGCATAATTAATATTAATTATGCGCAATCTCTGTAGGTGCAAGCAAATATCTCCACATGGACAAAAGCATAAAAGCCTTTACTAGCCCCTACCGCCCCTGCACCCCCCCCCCCACATCCCAGCATCTTATCTACAGACTGAAGCCCAGCATCAGCAGCAGCAACTGACCAACCAACATCCAGCATCATATTAACTCCATCCCACAGATGGCTATCCTCAGCCTCCTCCTCATCAACAGCAGCTGGCAGGATATGACCCACCACCAGCAGCAGCAGCAGCAGTAGCCGCAGCAGCCGAGGTGCGGGGGGGGGGGAGTCTAGACAGGCGGCTAGCCGGACCAGCACACAGGCGCTCCTTCTTAGAAGAGTCTGACTGACCTCATGAAACCTACTCACCCGGTCAGTCATTGACCCTCAGGCCAAGAAACGGCAGTCTTTATCACCACAGGCACTCTGGTGCATGTGGGTATGTAGGGCAAGCAACAAATATAATATTTATATATACCACTACCATATATATATATATATATATATATATATATGAGCTACTATGTATATATGTATATATATATATCACTCGGATGCCACTGAATTCCTGGAAACTGGGAACATTTTATGATGAAATAATTGTATCTATAGCTAAACATCGTCATATAATACTATTAATGCAAGCAGAAGCAGGGGCATCATCTTTCAAGTTGAGTATTATGAGGTTGGGACTTACAAATGTCTGGTTAATGTTAGCAATAATAATAATAATAATAATAATAATAATAATAATAATCATAATAATAATAATATTATTATTATTGAGTCTAAGCTACAAGACCCATACGATCGGGCAAGACTAAAGGCCTCAATGGCACCACACGCCTCTGACTGGCTTCACGCCCTTCCGCTGACCGCGTTCGACCTCAGATTGAGCGACGAGGCTGTGAGAGTTGCGGTTGGCCTCCGACTGGGAACGGCCATCTGTGAACCGCACACGTGCGTGTGTGGCGCCCCTGTTTCAGCAAGGGGCTCACATGGTCTCTCATGCTCCCTTGGATTCGGTCGACAGGCAAGACACAGCACCATCAACGACCTAGTCTACCGAAGTCTTAACAGATCTGGAACTCCGGCAATCAAGGAGCCGTCGGGCCTCGCCAGATCTGACGGGAAAAGACCGGACGGCCAGACCCTAATCCCCTGGAGTAACGGGCGAGCGTTAATTTGGGACGCGACCGTGGTGGACACGGTAGCTGCCTCGTATGTTCTCGAAAACGCGACCGAAGCCGGGAGAGCGGCGGAGAAAGCCGCCACAAGGAAGCTTACGAAATATTTGGACCTTCAAAGGACATACCTTTTTGTCCCGTTAGCCGTGGAAACTATGGGCCCCATCAACAACGAGGGTCTCGCCTTTGTGTCCGAGATCGGTCGTCGGCTTTCGAGGATCACTGGAGATTTGCGCGAAACAGGATATCTGTTCCAGAAGATCTCAGTTACAATCCAACGCTTCAACGCAGTTGCCTACCAGGGCACCTTATCTGGATTGCCCGGGGCCACGGTCCGGCAGCCATAAGAAAACTGAACTTGATCTTTGAAATCTTCATCGAAAACTAAAATTTTATTAGTTATAATAATAATAATAATAAATAATAATAATAAATAATAATAATAATAATAATAATAATCATACTCTATATGGTAATACAAATGACAAAGTTTAACCAAACCAGACATTCCATTTTTTGCAGTTTTTTTTAATTTCCCAAGGACTCATATATTGTACCTAATGGCTAGAATAAACAATTAAATATCATTAGAAGTACTAAATATGCACGAGTGCAAGTATTTACAAATTTTGTACAAACAGGTATGCAAGTACACACGTATGTACACACAAATGCGTACAGGTATGCAAATTTGCATACCTGTATAGTGCATACACAAGTGCACATATTTAACAAGATCTGTACTACCAGAATATAAGTCTCAAAGTTTCCTCACAGAAATACTTCTTGTAAAATGAGAAAATTTGTGCAAGTTACACAGGAATCACTGCATCCCTCTATAAATAATTAGACAAACAATAATGGAATTCTTTGGTGATGAACGAAAGAATTCTATTGTTTCACAAACAATGCATCAGCAAAGGACACCCAAGAAGACTGACAAGGATACCCTTCACCCGCCCAACCCCACCCCACCTCCAGCCAGGACACACAAGAAGAAGACTGACATGAATGCCTTTCACCCCCCCCCACCCCATCCCACCCACCTCCAGCCAATGCCTGTATCGATTAGAGTTAATCGAATTCCATGGCGGATTAGCCACGATCCGAATCCACGTAGAGCTGTCACGCTTAGCTGAGCAACTAACTGCAGGAGCATGACATGCGAGATCAATGCTGCCCGTTGCAAGGTAATTTATTGACATTCTTAAGGAATGTCAAATATATTGCATTCTAGAAGCACAGGACTACATTTGCAATTCGTCTGAGCATGTTGAATGTAAGCTTTCGATGAGCAGTCCATTGAGTCCCGAGGTAGACATGGATATAAAATGTTAGCGACATTATTTTCTTAGCCTTGGCATATGAAGATGGCTGGTGGCCAGCACTCCCTCTGTCTTACCACAAGCAGTGTATGGTCAGCTTACTCATCATAACGCAGTTAGCAAGGGGGCACAGGTGGGAAGAAATCCCAAACAAAATTTCTGCCCTGGTGAGACTTGAATCCCTGACTTCTCAAATGACAGGTCAACATGCTAACCAATACACTAGAGTCACCCACCTACAATTATCCAGACTTGGGACTGGCACTGCCAAAGTATAAGCAGTGTCGGAGTTCGACCTTGTAGCCTTGACTTTGAATTTTTTAACAGAATTTCAGTATGTAATATAGTTTGTATTTTGCATACTGAAATTTTTGTTCTTAACATTTAGTATCATTTGCACTTGTGTATAATGCGTAGCTTTTTAATCCGCTTTTGTTTGAAGTAGCGCCATTATAAATTTTAAATTATTTATAACCGGATTTAACCACATCACAAACATGAATCTATAGGGAATGGTTGGACAGTGGCAAACCAATCAAAAAGTATCATTTGTTCACTTTCGTTTATCGCTGAGAATTACTTGTTTATCATTTTCACTTCTACTTTCAGCAGTTTGTTGACTATGGTATAATTTCTCTTTGTTTATAGGGCAAAAATTTCTAATTCTGGAAAACAATTAACTAAATTGGATACAACCAGCGCCCATATTTACAGTATTAAATGTATTTTTCGTTGGTGTCTTAGCATCTATCGAGAGTTTAGCCACTTCCTCTTCATCGCTAGTAATTCAAAGATCATCAAGACTTTTTTGCTTTAAAGTCATCTATATTCATGTATGTTCTTGTAGTTTTTTAAATGTTTAACATACTGGTACTAATATACACCTGAACATATTCCTATAGATGTCTTTGGATGCATAATTTTCATGCATAATATACAAGTACTTATACATCTTAGCACAGTCTTACCACATTCATCTACTGTCTAATGTATACATATACAATTATACATGTATGCTTGTTCTTACAAATGTTTGCATCCTGAGGATAATGTCTGGTGGGATTATGTCCCTAGCGGAGAAGGGGGGGGGGTAAAGGGTAATGTTCGTTAACTTTGACACCCTGTCTTATGGTAGTAGAGACCGATGATGTCAAGAAAAACAATTTTGCCTTGGCATTCTTGTAAACCAATAACCTCTCTGAAACCATGCAATCAATAACTCCCATAATCACAAATTATTAATGAACGCTGTTACAAGTTTGACCATGAATCTCCATCCAGCCGTTCAATAGCCTGAGCTTATAATTATATCAGCAGGTCATTTCCTCAGTGTTACATTATGGAGCATGGTCAATAATGTCAGTCCTTCATATCTCAGTCTTAATTTAAATTGCTGGGTCAATTGCATTTTCACGGGATATTGATATCCAGTATGAAAGATCCGCTTCAACTCAGCTCACAGTAACTGATCCACATGGATATAAATACATTACATATGTATATTGTAAAATATTTATATACTAGTTAAATAGAGCCAAGCATTTGCTGTGATAGGTCGGTCCACATGGAATGGCCTTCCCCCTCTTTTATGGACTAAACTCATGTCTGGGCTTTTCCCTGCATCCTCTCGCTATCTCAATCTTGACGATTTCTCCCCCAGGGCTATGTGCTGAAAGTGCCTCTGAATAGTCTATGATGCAAGAGGCACTATGTAAATTTTTAGATACGATACGATACAATTAAACCAACATAAGAACATACTACAATATTTCTAATCAACCTTTGAAAATTAAAGCTATTTTATATTATATTTGTTATGTAATGTTGAAGTCTCTCTTATTAAATCCCGACTTTTGTAACCTAAAACCCTCATCATCATCTTCACTTGCCCTAAACATTGGTGACCCAAATACCGCAATGAGATACCACAAAACACATTCCCCAAATTGCCCGCATCACAATAATTGAGTTGTAGCCCGGAGGAATTTGGACCACATGATACTTAGGCAAAAACGAAGTCATTTTGGATGTGAAGTGCAGGCATGCAGGCTGACACAGCCACGCATGGAGGTTAAAAACAATCATCTATCATAATAATGTTGTCACGTTACACCACCATCCCTACTGAATATGTTTCAGTAGAAAGTAGAAGCAGACAACCGAGTGGTGAATAAATTATATCCAAAACATCATCGTGTATCAAGATTGTTTCAACCAAATGCAAGCATCACAATCATCATCATCAGCACCACCATTGAAACCAACGTTACATTATTCCACAATCATAGGCATCATCACCATCATCATCATCATCATCATCACCACCACCACCACCAGGGGCGGATCCAGGGGGGGCCAATCCGGCCATGGCCCCCCCATTCCAAATCTCCATGGGACGTGGCCCCCCCCCATTCATGGTCACCCAAAAGATTTTTTGCAGGGGATCAGTCCTGGCCAGGAGAATTAATATATAAATGTATTTAAAATCTAAGCCTCTCAGACAATTGCATTGTCTTAATATCAAGCAACGAAAAGAAATAATCTTTCAACAGTATCCGACTATAATTTATGGCATACAATGTATGTTATTCGTGTATATATTCATAGTAAAATGTAAAACTTTAACACCAATAAACACAATTAAAACCAATAGCAACTAACTATTAATTACAAAGCAAGTTAACACTAACAATAGTATTAGGAATTAATTTAGTTTTTTCCAAATGCAACTTGTTAGGTTTTGAATTTAGTCTATATGTGCAAGAAACTGCGGTGAATGATCACACATGTTTACTTCTTGTTCTTATTTATTTCTTACTATGTTTCATTCAGTGGTGGGACGTATTTTATTTACTGTAGTCTTAAAAATAATATAATACAGTGAGGTCTATTCATACTTTAACTTGGAAATGTTTTGAGCATTCTGTGCTTCATATTATAAATACATAAATACTTTTTAAAATACTTTTGTTTGCCATTAATAACAGCTAATAGGAGCAATGTTGTATGCTGTATGCAGTAGACCTACAATAGCTATTATTCACTATTATTATTTATCGGGAAAGTCTCTGGTTATGGCCCTAAGCCAGATATAACATACATCCATGATCCATAACATAACCATAATGTCATGGATAATATATATATATATAATATTATATATGCAGTCTACCAGGCAACATTTGCAATGCAACTTGTCAACCAACTGTCCACTGCCAGCGTGTGCCTTCACTTCAATCTGAGACTCAAATGTAAGCCTCTTGCACAATTGCATTGTGAAATAAAAACTTTGGAAACCACTTTCACGAACAAGAGTTTGATCTATGCTTCTAAAAACCTTAATTTACCTATTTGCTCAAGAAAGGAGCACTCCTGGCCCCTTTTTCTACAAATTTTCTTGTGTCAGTTTCAAAATCGATTGTTCTAGCAATATTATACTCAAAGGCTTCAAAGGTCAACCTGGCCAAATCCACAAGATGTTAATTAGATATTGTAGATCTTCAAACATTTAAATCTATCATTTTGTGTTTGATAAATGATCTCTTTGCAGAAGCTACCGCTGATGGAATTGTCAACAGTAAGCCCATGCGTTACCTGACACACATTTGGAAATAACTTTGAAGGATTTTTTTATATTATGTTAAAAGTTCAACAGGTTCAATGGGCACATCAAAAAGTTGCCTGTTATAGGCCTACCGATGGTAGGCTAAATGTTCAATTTATTTTCCAAATCCTGACCATTATGGAATGCAGGATAAAGCTAGAGCTTTTCCTGCTAAATTACATGTAGGCCTAGGCTTATACATGATTATTTAACTCTGGGTAAAGGGTTTAATTCTTGTGCAAATATCTAAATAAAATATGCAAAAAAATTGAAAAAATTTGATTGCAGGCTCCTCCTAGCCCCTGAAAATGTACGGCCAATTTTTTAATCTGTGGGTTCTTGGGGGGGCCTTAGCCCCTAGCCCTGATAAACTCCGTGCATGCCTATAAGAGTGCATTCCTTGTATTATAGGCTACATGTATACTGCATATACTGAATTGTTTTTAGCAATCTGATACAATCCTCTGTTAAAATGAGTGTTACTTACTCTTAATATTTGCACAAATACTATTTTTGTTCAACCGAATAGCTTCTCTCCAGCGCTATCTTTCAAATTTTAAACTCAAATTTCAAAATGTTTTGGTTCTGTTATTTGAACACCTGGTAAAACAACATCGTTACTACATGACTTTCAGATTTTGACCCCCCCCCCCAAATTTATTAGTTCTTGGCTGGTTTGTGTACCATTTATTATTATTTAACTGCAAAGTGTGTTCTGGTAATTCAGGACCATCTTAGAAAACAGGGATAAGCTAGGGTGACCATACGTCCCGGTTTTCCGGGACATGTCCCGATTTTTTGTGGTGCGTCCCGGTGTCCCGACGACTTAGTCAAAAATTCTCAATTGTCCCGGTTTTTGACAAGTATATAGGAAACTTGGATCTTGAAAACGTATTTTTATGTAGCCTACATCACAGAACAAAGTGTAGTTTATTGGTTGTAGGACAAAACCCCCCTGGACAAAAAACCCCCTCGGACAAAACCCCCCTCGGACAAAACCCCCCGGACAGAAACCCCCCAGGGTAGGACATAACCCCCCCCCTTGTAGAATATATTGCGCATAAGTTGTCGTACTATAAAACGGTGGTCCTAAGTACACAAGTTGGATTGATGAAAAGAATTCTCCCTAAATAGAAGCCGGATTGATACAAATAAATTTTACTTAAATGGAAGCTGGATTGATTAAAATGTTCTTGCTTAAATAGAAGCTGGATTGATGAAAATGTTCTTGCTTAAATAGAAGCTGGATTGATGAAAATGTTCTTGCTTAAATGGAAGCTGGATTGATGAAATTGTTCTTGCTTAAATGGAAGCTGGATTGATGAAAATACTCTTTTTAAATTGGAGCTGGATGGACAAATATAATTGTCATTTAAATAGAAGTTCGATGAAACGAATATTTGCCTCATTGGAAGCTGGATTGCTGACGATTCATGATGTCCTAGATTACACCAACAGATAATAGCTTCATATGGGAGTGACTGAATGACACTAACAAGTTATAAGTTCACGCCTGGATGACAGCGACAGGTGCGTACCGGTATGACACAAATTAGTTGACACAGAACGGGGAACTGGATAATTAGTCTAAGTTTAAGCAAATTATACTTTGTGCAGCAAGGGGGGATTGTCCGGGGGGGTTAATGTCCTAGGCTAAATCAGGGAGGGAAGTGTCCGGGGGGTTTTTTGTCCGGGGGGTTTTTGTCCGGGGGGTTTTTTGTCCAGGGGGGGTTTTGTCCGGTCACCGTAGTTTATTAGCCTACACAAAAAAGTCGTGACGAGAGAGAAGCTGTCAATTTATATGGAATATTAAATTACATCTTTAGCAGTCTAGTGTGTTTAGTTTATAGATTTAAAGGATCATCAATGTGTAACGATAAGTTTTCGTAATAAGGGTGCCTACAAAATGGCGATGCCAGATCAATACCGATTTCGGCAGGTCGCGTCAGTGTCGTAATGGGAGTTCGACCGCTCATGACAGCACTGAAGCTATGGCTATAACACTGTAACAGTACTGGACCACAGTAAAAAAAATTCGACAGCTTAAAGTGCTGTCATTGTATTGTGGAAACTTTGAAAAAATCTTATTTTGGAGACATATTCTCTTTCCAAGCCCCTTTCCCTGCTCGGTGCTGAACGCCTCGGCGGTCGACCGCTCCTGTGCGCCCCAGAAACATAAAATATTCCTTTGGACTACCCCACTGGATTATCCACTGTGCACCGATTGAGAGAGTGTTCAGTTATAAAAGAGTAGGCCTACTGCACTGCACTGACGACTACAGCAGGTTGTAAATTTCTACACTGAAGTCTAAAATTAACTGAGCCTATAGGTTATAGGCCTTGGATCGCATAGCCCTAGCTGTATATATAGTTAAGGCACACAAATGACACAATTGATATTTTTCAAAAAGTGTCCCGGTTTTTGGTGACCAGAAAATGGTCACCATAGGATAAGCTGATACTTGTGCTGAAAAGTCAGCTTATGTAATATAATTATACTGTCTGACGTTATTCACTATAATAACCCAGCAACAGCAAAACTGAGCCGCTGAACTCGATACATAATATAGATATTATTAATATTGTAATTATATATATTTTTTATTAGTACTGAACAAATTGAGTAATTCTGTTCAAATGACATCTCACAAGAGCACTGTTGCAGTGTGGAAATTTAAAAAAAACCTATTTTTAAAGTATAGTCTATATTTATTGAGATTTTGTGGCACTCTTATAAGCACTGAAAATACAGCTATTTTGCTAAGAAAACAGCTTAAAATGCTACAATTGCATGTGAAAATTCAAAAAGTTTCTGGTGGGGAGGGGATATCCCCCTCCCCATACCCTCCCTCACCACTCTCACCCCCAGAGGGGGGGGGACTAAATTAAACTCTTGTTTCGGCCAAACGACAAAAAAATTCCGACCCAGGCCCAAAAATTTTTGGCCCCCCCCTTCGAAAATTCCTGTATCCGCCCCTGACCACCACCACCACTAACCACCACCACCACCACTAACCACCACCACCACCACCACCATCATCTGCTGTGCCATCAATTCCACCCTCCTCATCCTCCATCCTCATCAAGTCTTGTTGCATCTATAATCAGGTCAGTGAAGGGCCAGACCTGATTAGGTCACCATAGCAACGGTGGGAGGCAGACAGCCGTGGAGGCTATACCTGATAGAAGACCCGGATGTTCTTGAGCAGCAATTCCCAGTTGGCCATCCTATCCCTCGCGTCCTCCACGTTGTTCTTCAGGCCATCGAACGACGATCGGGAATCGCTAAAAAAAGAAACAAAGAAAAGACATCTCCATTGTTCATTGATCACTTTTCATTTTTAACTACACAATCATTAACCAACTCAGATATATAATGAGCACTGGCCTAGTTAGCTACACCGGTAAGCGAGAGCGGCAATCGTCTGTTGTTTGCAACGGACTGCGGTTCAAGTCCCGGGCTGGGAGTTGACATTTAGAGATTTAGATATCTCGGGCTAGCACGTGTGGGACGCGGTGACGCAAGCTGCTGCGGAGCGACCTTGGGCAAGTTGCATACCCATCATTGTCTGTGGGGAAGGCAACGGGAAACCACCTCACTCATCTCATCCCCAGTGGTGCAAAGCCAATGAACCTGTCTTTGGGCAGAGAACCATCCTCATCCCCATCATCATCTATCATGGGCGTCCGCAGGAATTTTTCTAGGGGGGCGCAAACGTTTAAATAATTGTCACATGGTCTAAATTTATTGGGTGACAGTTTGAATTTCCATATTACCACGAGAGAATCCCATAGCCTACCTATACATTATGCGTCCAAAGAAAGATATATAGGTTCAACTTGAAGAATTAATCGATAATCACATTGAAAACCGCGTTGTAACAATTACAACGAAATAATCTCATTTATGTGCAACTATGCGAAAAATCCAGGGGGGCTCACTTGCGCCCCCTTGCGGACGCCCATGTCATCTATAATGAGCACACTGACTGTACACTGTCAGTGAGGAGATAAGACGGTGAGGGAGAGGATTGGCCATCAGCCCTCATATATGCTGAGGCTAAGAAAATGAAGTCAACAACAGACCGACACTTGATACATGCATGGCTGCATAAAGGTAAGCTTTTAAAAGAGACCCGACCACCTCTCCTTCTTCTGGTGTCAGGGCATGTTGTTGGATGTACTAACCATGCTCATATTGCTCAACATTCATGCACTCATTCATTCATTCATTCATTCATTCATTCATTCACCACCAGCAAATGCACCAAGGTTTGAGTTGGAATTGCGTACATATACTATTATACTTGTTGTTTATTGACTTGAATACATACTAGTATTTAAATAACAATGTTAAACATTAAAAAAATTTAATTCATAAATGGCCACCTTCAAGGTACTACTAAAGTCTAACCAGCCTCACACTGCTTAGTATCACTGCACAGTGCACCTATCAAGTAGCAACTGGTCCCAGCCTACACCACCAACAGCAAGACTGGAAAATGCGTTGTTTCAGCTAAAAACTGTAGATGGGTTTTCTAAGTAGCCTATTATGAAAGACGAGAGGCAAGGGATGAAAAAATTCCATCCAGGGTTTTGCGTCAGTAACAGGATGAGTTTTGAATTACCCCTTAGACATGTACTCCTTTAATACCCCTTTGTCTATTCTGTCAGCTGACTGCACTCTCCTCTTAAAATTCACCTTTTATCATCTACCTGCCACTGTCTGTATCTCTCCATCTGGTTGCCTCTCTGTCTGTTTAAACCCCTGTCTTTGTTTCTAAGTCTGTGCTGAGGCTGTTTGCCTATTTCCTTCTGTTTATCAATGTGTCCATCTTTGTACCTGTCTGTCTGTTCCTTGTGGTGTCTATCTGTTCTTATTGCCAGTCTATCAGCCTGATTGTTTTTTTCTGTCTATCTGTTTGTTTTTCTTTTTTGTCTGTCCTTGTGTCTGTCTGTCTGCCTGCAAAAAACCTTGTCCTCATCTTACCCTCCACTCCTGCCAGGTCATTAGAAACGACCAACCCCACCAGGACCAGCTAACTTTCCATTTGGTTCACTCCACCCCCTTACAGTCTCCCCACCGAGGCAACCAAATAATCCCTCATCTAAGAATAATGAATAACAAACCCTGTTGGATAATATGACACCATAATCAGGGCCACGCCTGCCTCATAACAAGAAAAAGTAATGGCTGCTAAAATCAATTACTAACCCACAATATTCACACATTGTCTGGCAATCGTAATTGGTCATTTATATAGCACTAGTCGAAAGTGAAATCTTCCAAGCTATTCTGTATGCACTTTCGTCATTGTTATTATTATTATTATTATTATCATTACAGCCATTTGATGTTGATGGGCACAAATAAAAGTTCAATATTATCCCTGGTCATTTGTCAGTTGTCCATTGCCCCCTTGGTGTCTGTCCAAGTGATGTCATTATGTCTAATTTATAATTACAAGTCTCACTAGCATAGTCTTAGTCTGCCTTTGTTTCTTATAAATTTATTCAAGACCTGCATGCAGTGAATTGTGTGGAATTCAGTTGATTGGCAATTAAATCTTTCCTAGTAATCCGTCTAGTGCCTCATGGAAGACCACACAGCCTGTGCTCTGTTCACCAGATAATTCATCTCCTGGGTGTCCTCGTTACAATAGTGTCTGCTGGTCTCAAACATTATTACAAATTTCACTGTGCTCTAGTGTTACACGCTATTATCCGGTACACTGATGCATTCTTAACTTGTATCATATTCACTCGTGTATGCACAGACAGCAATACACATAGAAACACAAACACACATACATGCCAATAATATGCATATTACATACAGAGACACACACACACACACATAATATATATATGCAGGAATTGCTTTGTCTAACAACAGGGCACATTTTTTAAATGAAAAAACTCACTGGCATAAGTCAAAGAACTATGCTAAAAATATGCTATGTAGATGTTATGTTAATGTCATTACATCCAATGATTCAGCATCAATACCATCATTTCATCACTTAAGAATCCAACTTATGTTTCTGCTAAAAATATATTCATCAACTTCTAATGTTGCTGCAATAATATCAACATCAACTCCATGCTCTCACTGCTCATCCAACTTCTTGAAAACTGTATGAAGTGTTGTACAAATTAGGATTTAGGTAAATTGTGTATATACGGTCATTCTATCACGGTCCGTAAACCGGGACCTTACAAGACCTGTGTGACAGCCTTTACAACGGACCGCTGCATGAGGTGAAGGATCTCAACCAATCAATAAACAAAAAATTAAACAGAAAAACGCATACACCTACATTAATTATTTATTGCCAATTCTCCGCCTCAAGATAACGACGACAACATTTAAAATCAATCAATCAATCAAATAATTAATTGATCAATCACTCAATCAAATTTTAAATCTATCAAAATCATGTTATCAGCATTGCAGTAAAAAAAGGTCAAGAGATTCTTATGTATCATAAAAAAGCCAATATATCAATAAAACACTGGCTTAAGCACAATTTAACGAGAAGATAAAAAAGCAGGCAAATACATAAATTTACAATTATAAATATGGGATCAGTTTAGATCCGTGTGCTTGCCAATGGACGGTAATAAAAAGGACAATATTAGATAAAGGTCGAGACACATAGTTTTTTTATTACATACAAGCTGCAAACACATGCATGCATACATATATTCATACATTTATAATAACATATATACATACATCAACATATATACAATACATATTATACATTAACATATATACATACATTAACATATACAATACATACATTAACACATATGCACACATTAACACATAAAATAGAAATAGACAAAAAAATACACAAACGTTCATGCACAGACATAAATAAACATACATAGTACATACACATTACACACATACATGCATGCATACAATAATGTAAATTCGCATGTGCACTTGTGCATAAACATATATACGTACAAGCATACATATACCATCATCATCATCATCATTGCTAGTTCCTGACACCAGCCATGCAGATATAAATCATGGTATAATTCCTGTAGCAGGATGTGGTGCACTGTTATGGAACTGATATATTATATTTGATTAGTCTTGTGAATGGGAGGGAATGGGGAAGGGGCAAACCTTTAATCTGGGCAGTGTTATCAATTAACCTGGGCAAGGTCAGGCAGAAACACAGACACAATAAATCAACAGCGTTGACAAAACAATCACATTAAACAAGATATAATGCTGAATTACATCACAATGTTTCGTAAAGTAAAAATTATTTTCAAAATTTACATTACAAGAATCTTCAATGATAAATTCATTAACCCAGCCCTGAGGCAACTGTACCAAGTGCTGGCGACTTCATTTTCTTAGCCTTGGTATACATGTGGGCTTTGTATTTACAGCCGTGCAAGCCAATCGCAAGCCAATCCCGTAGAGCACACAAACAGTGTACCCGGACTACTTTAGAGTCATCTTTCTAAATAACTGACTAATTGAATATATATATATATAATAATATATATATAAATATTTATATATATATAATTATATATATAAATATATATCTGGAGATGAAGAGCAAGAAAGCTGCAACGTGTCTTACATCTGTTTGAGAACTTCATTGAGAAATATGCCTTCGATCAGATCCTGGTAGGTGACCGTCTCCAAGCTGAACGTCTGGATCTACACAGCACAGACAAGGATGCAACAATCAGATTAGGTCTAACCAGTGGTGTAGTCCCAAAAAATGAAGTGGGGGAACGCAAAAAATGAAGTGGGGGAACGCTTCATATTAGGCTTACAAATTTTTTTCTCAATTATTAATTTATTGTTATTACAGTAGGCCTACTACTGTACTACTGTACTATTTTCATTTGTCATTAGCTTTTATTTACAAGCCATTGAACACATACATGTATAAAGGCTAAATATATCTGCGAAACTGCGAAAGGCTCCAGTAAGTAAGCAGCTGAAACTGTGAATCTTGAATTTTTTGTTTCCTCCCTGAAAAAAAGTGGGGGAACGGCGTTCCCTCACGAAAAAAAGTGGGGGAACGGCGTTCCCCCGCGTCCCCCCCCTCTACACCACTGGGTCTAACGTACTGGGAGCACCTTTGATTGGTGTTTACTGTGAGAGGCGCTTTATAAATTTATAGATACAATACAATACAATAAGCATATACAGACATACAGGCAAACAGACTGACAGGCAAAAAAATGACACACATACAGGCAATCAGATATGAACAGACAAGGATGCAACAATCAGATTAAGCATACACATTACACAGACATACAGGCAAATAGACTGAGAGGCAGACTGACAGGTGAACAAAATGATACACATGCAGGCAATCAGATATGAAAAGATGCAACAATCAGATTACGCATACAGGCAAACAGACTGAGAGGCAGACAGACAGGTGAACAGAATGACACACATGCAGGCAATCAGGTAGACAAACAGGAACACAGAGAAGCACACAATGAAACAGACTTAAAAACAGCAAGACATGTGTACTGTCAGACAACCAGACAGACGGCCAACAATGCAGGAAAGGAGACAGACCAACAGACTGAGATGCAAACAAACTGAGAGTCAAACAGACATACAGGCAAGCAACCCAACTGACTTGGAGTCCAACAGATTAACAGACAGCCAGACAGACAGGCAGAAACATACAAGTTTACATACATACAGACAGAAAGACATAAAAGCAAGCAACCAACCGACTTGGAGTTTAACAGAATGACGGACAGACAGAAAATACAAACATACATATACACAGACAGACAGACACACTGCCTCAACCAGCACAAATTCCAAGCTGATTTGGGCAGTCTGCTTGCGCCTATAGATACCAATTTGTTTACAGTACAAATCTACACATGATTGTTCCTGGCAATACTTCAGCCTTCTATATTAACATCAATATATCCAATGATCTATTACGATCAGCTACATACACTGCAGACTACACAACACTTCAACAGACACAGCAAGTGGTTGAACAAAGAATCTGTCAATCATTCTGGACCAATAGAGCAGAAATCATGAAATTTACCATTCTGCTGGGTTGTTAATTTGAACCCCAGCCGTGTGATAGACACTTGACCATGTCACACTTGACTCTTAAGTATACGATACGATACGCACATCTGTCCATCTTAATGCACTTTGTACAAAATCAGTTACATAGCCACACAAGCGGTGCTTCAGATACGCCACACATTACGTGTCCGTACATGCGCTGTACTGTGGGGCAGGTGGAGTAGGGGTATGTTCGGTGCCTTGGAGCCAGAAGGTTACTGGTTCGAAATACATTCACCTCAAGCCGCCATGTAGGGGACCTTGAGCAAGTCCCTCACTCGCAATTTCTCAAGTGCTTCGGTGTGAAACTCCGACTCAGTGTCCACATTCTAGTCAGAGGCACCTTTGAGGAAGAAGGCTATACTCTGACTTAATTTGCATTTGTCCTTACGCTGCTTGTACACCGAAGAGCAGCTCTGCTACAACAGGTGTTTAATTAAGAAAATACTTATTGACTTAATTATTAATTACATAGTTTTGAACTTATATTGACTTGCTGCTTGCTGAGGTATTTGTACTGAATTGTATGTATGTATGTACGTACGTACGCGCACTTGTTATAGAGCCTCTTCAAGATTTACACCCAGAGGCGCTCCCGACTACAGCGCTGAGCGTGGACACTGAATCGGAGTTTCCCACCGAAGCGCATTAACAACTGTGAATGAAGCACTTGCTCACGGTCCCTACACGGCAGCTTGGTGGATTCGATCATGCAACCTTCCGGTTCCAAGGCATCAAACATAACCCTAAACCACCACACACTAAATGGCCCTTGCCTGTTGACTATACGCCGTAGAACGAGCAGACACAATGCATCCCAGTTGCTTTTAGTTGCGCTATATAAATCCTGCACATGTTAACAGCAAGCGTGTGAACACACACGAAAGAGCTTCAAGCACCTACGGGCGATGAACCCATGGACATTGATGATGATGATGATGATGAGTGAACACTTAGACTCAATATAATTACACAACTACACATACTCTACTGAGTCTACTCACCCATACAATAAGAGGCGACTGCATAGCGTTCATCGCCTGAGACATTGTTAAAGCGTGAAAAGCTATCCGGTTGTGATCAGACAGTTTAATACGGGGCTATGCATCGATAAGCATGGAGTGGTCAGCACTCAGCAGTGGTCACGGATACTTGGCATGCGCTCCATCTTCTCCTTCAGCCACGCTTCGTTTAACTACAACTCCGAATTACAAACTGAAGACTTCCGGTAATGTAATCCAGTCGTGAATCGAAATTAAACGCAGCGGTAGATAAAGCTGTAACTTAAAAAAATAATAATAATACTAGCAGCACGTTGAAATCCTCGTTTGATCAAGTTTCATCGGCCACTGTTTCACCGCTAACGACAACATCGCGGCGTCGTTAACTCCGGCAACCAATCACAACCAGATGCAAAACGACGTGTGTATCAATGCGCTCTTATAAAATAGTCCCGTGACCTACTTGCATGTTTATGAACTGCGATCAACGAGTAAGATCTACACGTGCAGTGGATATTAGTAAATAAGTAAGTAAATAAATATATGCTTTACTGCTCCACCCTGCAAATGCGCAGTGGGAAATAAAAAGATAAAAAGTAGATAAATGGGAAATCGCCATCGCAAGAGAAAACTTAAACATATCTCTACAAAGAAACGTTTTGTAAGTTCTACAGATGGCTTAGGCAATCCACCTCCCCGCGTAAGAAGGGACCTTGGGCAAGTCCTTCACTCACAATTGCTCAGCGCTTCGGCGTGAAACTCCGATGCAGTGTCCGCTCTGCATCGGGAGCGCCTCTGAGTAGAGTGAGCTTGAAGGGGCGCTATAACAAGTGCACATACATACATACTGTGGCAATAGTCAGGTAAGAGACAAGAAGCACATGAAAACGGATAGAAATAATCATAGCTATTGCAACAATAACCATTAACCACCGTAGCAACCATTAATCAAGCACTATTGATTGGTTTCTCTTGAAGTGGAACTATGTTAATGTTCAATTAATATAAAATAATTAAATTTGTTGCAGTTTTATTAACCGAATTCAATTAAGATGTTTGACAGTAACATACTTCCTTTTTGGCTTTATAGGTAAGCAGCAGAATTCCATGATACTTTTCATATCATGAGAATTTATAAAGTGTCTTTTACTGCTGTATAAGCTACTCAGAGGTACAACAACAGCCACCAAGGAAATGAGAAAGTCTTCAAGTAGCAAAAGGATTAGCGTGGAACCTTGGCTAAATTCTCACTGTGGATTGAGGGGAGATAAGAATATTCTTTACTAGACCAATTGCAAAGACAATGTACTGGACAATGGCGGCCCTAGCCTGGGGGAAACTAGGGAAAAAGTCGCTCTGCAGATCAGATGGGGATAGAAGAAACAGCAGAGAGGGTTTGGCATATTAATATGCAAAAGTATTTTTGAACTGGTCCCTGTTGAGTTCCGAAGACTAATAATAACAGCAATTTGTATTGGATACAAGAGGCAATTGGAAGCCTGTTTAGAATCCTGTCCAATGGACTATAAAACTAGCCTATGAAAACCTAAACAATTTTAAGAGACAAAACTTTACAGTCACCATCAGTGATCTCATGTTCACATTTAGAGAAGAAGCAATGGATGCCTATCCGAAATTGACATGTGACAACAATTGAGCAAACAACATATACTGAGTTCGCACAGCTAATTTAATATCGTCAGGAAATAACACAAAAACAACACATGACAAGTTATTTAATATCTCCACATCAGACTGCAAAAGCTACTTGCTTAAACCAGAACACGTACGAAAGAATTCTAATCCCTAAAATGTCATTTACCAAAAACATTCGCAATTCATTCTGAAAACCGACGCAAAAAGAACATTTGGACATCGTTTTCGTACTAGTCTACTACCAACCACCACACAGTGAGGTAATGTAACCGTTCTTCTAGTAAATTCATGATAGTACATTGTAATAATATAATGTACTGTATAGTGAACAATGAACATTTATATAGCGCCTTAATATAAACACACCACGTTAAACACAAACTTTAAAGTGCTATTCAAAAGCAATTTGTGGTTTGTGTCTGGTGGATCTGAAGACTCTTTAGTCGAGAATGACAGTTGGCGATAATATCATTTCATGTGTATAGAAGAAAGAAGGAAGCAGTCCCTTAAGAAAGCTCTGAGGCAGCCAT
The DNA here is from genome assembly GCA_945859605.1 of Lumbricus rubellus. Lineage (NCBI taxonomy): Eukaryota > Metazoa > Annelida > Clitellata > Crassiclitellata > Lumbricidae > Lumbricus > Lumbricus rubellus. Next base: position 43,598,382 of record OX243815.1, on the reverse strand, counting down.
TTAATAACCTTGGGCTCTTTGCTGACATACCTCTATGGCCAAGCACACGTCTAACTAAGAAGCTCTGTCTCCCAAATCAGGACTATGAGATAAATTTGTCTTAAATTGGTCAGATGAAGGGCCCACATATTGTAACGCAACTCTCTGTCCTGAATGTCAATTGAGGAAACCAGTGAGAACAGTTCAACAACTCAACATGGCCCAAAGTTCATTTATAGCGTTGGAAACTGTAACGAATTATAAATAGCTAACTCAACTCAGAACACAACTTTGGCATACAGCAATGACTACAAATGTATTTGACATTGCCCCATCCATAGCTCACACCGAACTCAAAATGCTATGCATGGACGCCTGCAGATATTTATGCAGGAAGGGCAAAACACAACGGTCACGTAAAAATTTTTTGGCAAGAGCTTGAAAATGAAAAACCAGAAATTAAGCACACAGGTATTTTTCATAAGAGGTTTCTAAATGTAAACATCTCAGTTTCACTTCATGCATCATCAGTGCTTTAGTGCAAAGAAATTATTGTAAAACCAGAAAGCACACATCAATGCTGCGAAGACACTGTGAGTGAAAAGACCCATATAAGGTTCCTACACAATCTTGGTGGATATTCAAGCCTGCACCGCCTGCATTACCAGGCAAAGGCTCTAAATGTAAATGGCTCATTCAGGCGAACTTACAAATCTGTAGACTCATCTGGCAACCATGTTCCTCTTATGGGGCGCGGTGGTGTTGAGGTGGCGTCGTTGCCTTGGAGCCGGAAGGTTCGAGATTCGAATCCACCTTGCCGCGTAGGGACCTTGGGCAAGTCCTTCATTCACAATTGCTCATCGCTTCGGCGTGAAACTCCGATGCAGTGTCCGCTCTGCATTGGGGAGCGCCTCTGAGTAGCAAGAACTTGAAGGCGTGCTATAACAAGTGCACATACAAACAATACAAACAGCGCAGCCCTGTTACAACTTGATTCTTAAAGTCAGAAAATAACAAGATGGCATTCTATACGAGCAATGGAATATCAAAATAATACTGCATCGTCGAATGAGAATAAATATTCGGGTTTGATTCTAGCAAAATCTACCGGTAATCAATTTATTAGGACTAAGTTGACAACTAAGCGCTGAAAAGAAACAAGGAACTTCACAATCACAAAGATCCCAAATGACCATTTATGTAGCACCTCTTCTAAACACACTCCTCAGTTCGGACCCAACAACGCATATGACAGTAAATAATGCAGTATCCAAAGTTAGAGGATTACCAAAGCACCAATGAAATGTAACATAACATGCAACAGATTCGTGCAACTTGTAAAATATTCTTGCAGCGCAATGGTGCAGCAACTCATTCAAGCAAACTTAACTAAAACCTGCCCGCAAAAGTTCATAATGAAAAATCAGCAATACAGTATTCAGCAAGTCTATGACTTACCTATCAAGATCAGCATGTCTAAGTTCTGCATAATGAATTGACGAGAGAAATTCTGGGTCCGCAGGCATGGGCCCCTAAACTATCTTGAGGTTTCACGATAAAAAAATTATTTTAGAAGCAATTTGAAGTAATAAAAGTGCAGATACACTGATACAGCCCACAATATTCCCATCTCAGGATATAGTTTTGAACACCTGCGGGTTCATAAATACCTCCGGTAAAAAAAAAACCATTCCCATATCCGGATATAGTTCTGAACACCTGCGGGATCATAAATACCTTGGGTAAAAAACCACGATATTATATTCATTATTAATTGTTAAACTTAAAGCTCAAACTGACTGCTGTTAATTCTCTGTAATATCATATTTAAAAGGTATAAATCATAAACTCTGTAATAAAACTCTGTATAGCCACCTAGTCCGGGTCTCTAAAGTCGCCGGGTCCCAGGGCATTTGCCCGTCTGTCCCTCACTCTTGATGCCCCAATGCAATATTTTTTATGCAATGCAACATGTTGGCGAATCACAAAACATTTTTTATTTACCTTGTAACTGCAATTAGTAACTCTATTGTGCAAATGTCTAAAGCACAAAACATCAGCTGATTTTGCATCTAATCTTTAGCACTTGAAGTCCCTGAAAAGTATTGAGCTGCAGCATAATTGTCCAGCTACCCGGTGTACATATTAAACCCTAACAGTTGACTGCAGTGTAATGTAACATACCAATTGCACTACAATAATAATAACGCTGAAGAGTACAACCAAAAAAGTAGAATATTCCCAAATGAAAAATGCAGAGCTGCTACGAAAAATCAAGTGTGAAACATTGTGAAACAAATACAACATAGAGCATAAAATATCAACGCGTGAAACACATCAAAGCATGAAGAAATTATTTTGACTGTTTGCAGGTTTACGAAAACACTGTCCCCCGGTGTCCTTTCCATTATCTTACTTTCAGCCTTAATTAACTTTTAGCTGACGATTCTGTTGGGTCATTGCGGTGATGATTCCTTGACTTTAGGATCTGTACAATTTCACTTCGTATGTGCAGCAGACACTTCAGACCGGGCCAGGAATGCTGGAAATGAATAAAATTAAGGAAAATTAGTTCAATATATAATAATTGGGCCCGTTAGAGTAATGTTAACATGCTGGCCAAGAGTGCGAGAGGTAGCAGGTTCAAGCCCCCGTTGGGCGGATTTGATTTATAGGCTGCTATTAGCGCCGTGTACCGTAATTGCAAAGCTGTCTGCTCAGTTGGTAGTTAAGTTTAATTAAGATTACTGCATAACTTGTAAATGTAAAGCGCAGTGCGTCTTGCAGGCACTTCATTAAAGAAAAGATATTATATTATATTATTATTCTGAACCTGCAACTTAAACGTACAGCGACCACATATGCAAGTATGTTCAGAATATGACAGTGGGTTTCACTATATACTTTTCATATATTGAGAATTTGCTATGCGTATTTTACAGTACAGATGGTTGAATGGTAAGATTCTGAAACAATGAATGATGCGAGTTTGACCCCCCCAAAGTAGAGGAGTGCCATGCTAGGCGTCTTTTCAAGTACAGATGGTCGAATGGTGATATGCGGGAACCATGAGCAGAAGAACGTGGGTTTGACACCCCCCAACCCACTCCAAAGTAAAGAGGTGCCATACATATATATTGATTCATTAATTAAACTGACTAACAACTCACAGTATACAGAGGAACGAGACGTGTTATCGTGTCTTTTGCCGACGGACATTGATTCAACAGTAGCGCCAAATAGTAGATGACTCGATGCTGAAAAACAAAGTTAACAAAAAAACAAAGAATCCAAGAACTATTAGCTGTTACCGCATCATTCAGCAGAGTCAAGCAATTCCATGTGTATGAGATGTCAAAAGATTGCTATACACTTGTGGGGCACAGTGGTGTAGTGGGTATGTTCGTTGCCATGCAATCAGAGGGTTGAAGGTTCGAATGAAACTCCGATGCAGTGTCCGCTCTGTAGTCGGGAGCACCTGAGTAGTGAGCTTGAAGAGGCGCTGTAACAAATGCACATACAAACACTCAATGCAATCGAACAATTTCCCAGCATTCTCAAATCAGCACTTCAGCAGATGCCTTGACGTTCAACTTGTCAGTGCCCAAACAAAGCATGGATATTCCCAAAGTGACATGCGGACAAAATTATCTCCACTGCCCTCAATTCGCGTGAATCTGTCCCCGCCCACCCCATCAGGTCTGATCTCACTCCCACTCCATCCCCATTAGGTGTATTGCCTTCCCCATTCCAAACCCAAATACTTTCTACAATTGTCCAAAAAATCAACGTCTAAAATATGAACATAGAAACATGATAAAGACAGGTACCATCGTGACGGCCTCGTTTATGACTATGTCACGGATGTGCGCCATGTCGTAGAACATAGATATCGTACGTCCAGAAGCGAACGTTGTCGTCAGCTGCACTCCGATGGAAGCCATCACGAGAAGCGACTCTATGTTATAGAATTAACATAATTTCATAAATTAACATAAATTATAAAGGTAATTAAAAAGGATATTTTTAAATAACTTATTGCTAATTGCATATCAGTGTGCAAAATCAACACTATCTCATAACGTAATGTAAATAAACATAAGTTACAAAAGTAAGTATATATAAGTAATGAAAGTAAGTAAGTATATTCTTTAAAATTGGCTAATCAAACGTTAGTGTACCAAAAGCAAACAAATGTTGTTCATTACAAAGCATCACCCAACAATTGATGTGTTTTTGCACATAAGGCTGGTTGGACTGCATGCGCTTCTGTGCATATTACTTTGAAAGGGTGCTACACAAAAACTCCTTAATAATAATATAATTTAACTTATATAGCTGGAACGCATCTACATGTAACTGCACAGTGGTGAGTTATAAAGAATTCCAATTTAATTTAAATCTGACTAAATATTTAGAGTACTGACCCTTTTTCACTTTGAAATGTAACTTCGTCAGCAGCAGCAGAAATAAAACAGCGACTACGTAAATCATCAGTTTCAAATCCTGAAATATAATTCACCAAAAAATTTCCATTACTCCAAAACTAAATGCAGATTCCACTCGCATATTTACGACATACATCTATAGGTATAATTATCAAGAAGCTAGAAATGTGGAGCGAACAGAAGGAGTGAGCATATTCCAAAGGATAAGAACAAAAATGTAATGTAGCTGGACAATTAGAATAATGAAATAAAGAAACACATTATGATCAGTAAAAGAATTAGCTTGCCTGAACATGCAGCTGTAAATAACATCCTATCGCGTAGAGCACAACGGTCCAAGTCAACCAACGTCGAACGCTGAACTTCGGAGATTTTATTACGAACTCCTGACACAGCTTCTGGCTGTGTGTGACGATGTTCAGCTCAACGTCGCCTCCGTTGACCGTCCGCGTCAACACAATTTGCTTCAGCAACGTCTTGCAACCGCCAACGTCGTCGCCCATGCTGCTTGAATTCGCCATCTTGAATGCATTTAGATGCACAGAAACCAAAACCATAAGCTGCAGAAAAATGTTTTTGTCATGAACTGCACATGGTTCAACGATTGAAAGTTGCAATGCATTTCAAGATGCATATGAAATTAATATACTCTGTATACAACGCGCAGTGTCACGCACAAGTTAATTAGGATAAGAAGTAGAACAACTGTGTTTTCAATTACACTTCGAACAGTGGCCTACTGATGACCATGGGCGCCGACTCTGCGAGGCCCGTGAGTGCTCAGCACCACCAGAAATTGGCCATGCGAGGCCCTCCTCTGCATGGGCACCACCTGAAATCAGCCGGCAAGATGTGCTTTTAAGATATTTTTTCTCTGTTGGGATTGCTTATCTATAAAAATAATTCCATCTTTAGTATACTTTTAAAATCTCAGTTAGTTTACCTCACAATTTCTCCAGTTTTATCCCATCTGGTAGTCTGAACTCCATTGGTCCTAAGCCGATCAGCGAATGCGAGGAAACCCCGATATCCTGCTTATTCGATCCGCTTCCGTCATTTTTTTTATTACGGAAGAAGGCGACGATTTGAATGACATTGTTTCTTTAGGCCTATAGTGTATAGGCTACATGCTCAATAGTGTTCTTCAGTGCTCGAGAGTTGCCTCCCAGCATCATAAAAGCGGGATGTTGTTTTGTCTTTAAAAACTACTTGAAATACTATTTGAAAAACTATTCCACAGTGTTAATATTGGCTCACTAAACAGTGGCTAATTGTCTGATTTCTTGTGCAAAATTTCAGTATGTTGACCTAATTGAGGGAGAGTGCTCCAAAGGACCGTCCATAAAGTATGTCACGCTCCAGGGGGGAGGGGGTGTAAGAAAGTGTCACAGTTTGTGACAGGGGAGGAGGTCAGGCCATGTGTGACGTCACACATTTTTTTAATGATGTGTATTATATAATTGTCTAGTCTCATTTTTGCAATTTTTTTTTCAAATTCAATCTACATTGAGTTACTGTTTCAATGAATAGGCTAACTGTGACAACTGTTGACAATAATTAGCTATTCTACTATTAAAGTCATTTTAATAATGTGATAGTTCTTTTAAGTGGAAACTTTACAGTTTAATAGTGAAGTGTGTTTTAAATTAAATTTGAATAAGGTGTTAACATAAAAAAAATTGAAAGTGTGATGTACTTTAGGGGGAGGGTCTGAGAAAGTGTGACGTACTTTAGGGGAGGTCCGAGAAAGTGTGACAGCTTGTCACAAGGGGGAGGGGGTCAAAAATGGTCAAAAATAGCGTGACGTACTTTATGGACGGCCCCCAAGACGCCCATGAAAACGAAGATTGTGCTTTTCTTCTGTGTGGATTCCAAGAGAAATAGGCTACATGAAACACAAAGAATGATCAAAAAATTTAAATTGGGAAGAACATTATTTTATTGAAGTTTTAAATCATGTCTTTAAGCAATGAGATAATAGGAAATTTTGACAAGGATGTCATGACGTTAAAATGACAGCCTAAGGTTCTATCATCGCAGTGTGGCAACAAAAAAATCGAAAATGAGGAGGAACACTCTCGTTCCCAAACCCCTTCCCTGCTCGGCGCTGTGCTTCTCGGCGATCATACTTTGTCCGCGAGTTCGTCCCTTCAAACCAGGACCAAGCCTCCGCCTATGTGAACAGTGGTGATTTCAATAAGTCTTCTATAAAAAAGGGTCAAAAAATTTTTCGCGCGCTCACGCGCGCATATTTTTACATTCTTTTAGGCACCCCCACTCTTCGGGTCAACTCGGCGCCTATGCTGATGACCTATATAGTAGCCTATTTGGTAGCATACTGTGCCTGTCATCTAATGGTCACAGGTTTCAGTCTATTTATTTATATAAATTGTTCACACAAACTTGTCTAGAGCTATCAACATGAAGAACTGCAAGGCAGGGTGTAGAAAGTAGGGCACCAAATTTCCCATCATTTCCACTTAGCAACTGTTAAGTAATCATAACAGCACCATTTATAAGCATAATTATAACAATGAAGATGACAATGGGGATCATGATGATAGTAGTTATTTTTGTCCTTAGGATTCGAATTAAACATTCATGGCTATAGAGTGCATGACTATGAACCGAGATTCACGCCATAAATCAGTTGCCACAATTCTGGAGACAAGGTGCTAAAAAGTTTGCTCACGATTAGATTGACTCAAAAAGATCGCTGTTACCCAGTCTAAATCAGCCAGAAGAACATTTTATCCACGTACGGTGAACAAACATAATTTTTAATTTTTTATTAGATTACATAGAAAAATGGCACATCCTGTTGTCATGACAGATGCTCCGCAGCTTCGATTGCGAGATCCATTTTTGTAGCGCTATACTTCAGTGATCCTTCACCGCAGAAGGCGAATGTATCATAAATTTTGTTTCTATACAAAATATAATATTTATAACGTCTCGTTTCTTCGTTTTCTGATTAGCAGAAATTTCTTAACACTTTCAAATGCGCTAAAATGTCTCCATGGTGAAGTTTCTGCAAATAAATCTATTATTTAGAAGGATGAATGGTCAATTGTGAAAATTAATCATAGATGTCGCCCCACTTCAAATTTTGCTTAAATTAATAAAAATAATGTTATAAATCTCTACAGGCAAATTTTTGCTATAAAATCTTAATTATTCGTTGTTTTACCTTTGAAAAAAATTAATTTTAATGCGTTTGCTATAAAAACAAGAAGTGAAATTTCCGTGGATTATCGTTCAAAAACTGTTCTCTTTCCAATCTATAATATTACAGATCCTAAGTATTTTTTCAACATAGATACAATATAGGATTTTTGGTGGGTTTTCCTGGCGAGTGGCGAATAAAAGTTCTTGGAAAATTGTCAATGACGTATCGTTGGGCGACGGTCTTTTGTGATTGGCTTTATTGTGTAGGTTTTTAATGTGGTCCGTATGCGGATTTGTTTAAATTGGACGAATAATGGCGGATCAGAGGAGGGCCATAATCGGCGTAGTCGATGCTCACGCTGCCAATCTTATTGGATCGATCATAGTCACCCCTCTGTTCAAAGCGCATCTTATCGAAAAGAATGTCTTCACCCAGGAGGTCGTTGAAGCCATATTTAGGGTAATTCTAAAGCAGAAGAATGCTTCTTGGTACCTTGACATCAATTCCTAGTGCCGTAGTGCCTATGATAATTGCTAAATTTGTTTGAACATTCATATATTTTATTCATTCGGATATTCATATTATTCAGTCATTCGGCGAGAACTTCTTTGTGCTAAGCACTATTATAATGAGTGCAGGGTTATTCAGGGGTGGGCTTTGAAGCAAAACTGTAATCTACTTAAAAGTTAGATTGGGCTCTATTCATATATTATATGTGCAAAGAAATCCTTTTTCGACTCCCTGTTGCATCTTGCACATTTTGTGGACGTCACCCATTCACAAGTACAAATAAGCGTCTCTACCCATAGAGTTATGACTAGGCTAATGTATTTTGCTTATGTGCATTGTGTTGAGATCCTCACCTCTGATACACAAAATCGCCTAAATCCGGTGACCCTCCTTCCTCGATGCGTACGTAATATATATGGACAGACACTTACTGTCGAGAGGTTGCTTGCTTCGTGCGTTGTAGAAATGCTGGACGGAATCGGAGCAGCTGGAAGAGATGATCCGGTGCCTACGAAAGCGAATCGAGGAGTCCGGCTGTGAGGTCATGAACTGCTTTCTCATCTGTCTTCGTAACACGGGGCACAGGAACGTGTCACAAACGCTCTACGATCGAATGAGGGAGGCGGCCATTGAAGTCGGCGGTATGCAAGAGATCGGCCAATAACTTTAATTATGCAGCTGACATTGACAACTGTGCTCAAGTGATGCTAGCCAATCTGGGTTTTTTTATACTGCAGTCTATAATCTTGCAAAAGTTATTTTTATATGTTGTTGATGTCTGTGTGTATCAGTTTGTTATTTAGTTTGATTCAGCAAAACCTGTGAAAATAGTTGGCGGTTCGAGAGATCTTTACCACTGCCTATCAACTTTGTTTTGATTGAGCGCATGTGAATAAGCTGGTTCCCGCAACTTCCCTTTTGTGGATGCTGTAGAAATTACAAGTTTACGATTAGAGCAAAAAAGCAGGAAATGCGTTTAACATCTAACTGCCTGACATTCGCTTTCATATCACGGCTCAAGACTTTTTAAATGATTGTAAATCTTATCGTCGATTTTTAGAATAGTGTTACAGCCTTGACTGGGCTACATAAATCATCTGATTAAATATTATTAAACAGTATTTTTAAAGGTTGTGTGTGGCAAAACTCAGGTCTGTGATATTAATATTACATACGTCATTCCATGTTTGTCAGCCTTAAACTCGTTAGTTTCCATAATTTCTGCTTCTGTGATATCCTCTCAATTGCAGGAATTTAATGTATTTTTAAGACTTTTTGATCCACGGCGCTTTATGGCCATGCATATAATTATTACGTACACAAACAAAAAAAATTTCTGTGCCCTTCCCTGTACGCACAAGTACATTTTAACTACAAGCATCCAGTTTTATAGTACGAATTGTCGTTTGCCTTGATTGCCTTGATGCGTATGGATTGATGTTTTTCTGCTTACAATGAAGACTACCCGGTGTTAGAATAACATTTCTTTAAACTGTTGATTTAATGAATGTTTGATTACTCATTGCGAACATATGTGAAAATGACTTGGCATAATTTAGTGTCCAGATTTTTTAAAGTGATTACAACAATTTACCAATTCTACCGTTTTTGTTTGGTATATTTTTTTTATACATGTAGCAGTTACCTGCATGAAGTTAAACAGTGTGTATTAAGAAAAGAATATTTTGTGTGGCTTTTGTAATTAACAATTTTGTCCTTTTATATCAGCTCTAAAAGCTTTTAACAGTTTTATATTAATTAGGTGGATTGATAATTAGGTAAGCCTGCTTAATTGGACTCTGAGTAGCTTGTACTGTAAGAGGCACTTTACAAATTCTTGTGTAGACTACAATGCAAGACTTGTGTGTTGCAATTAACAGAGCATGTTAGAAAATAAAATATTGTTTTGATGTGGCAAGTGGTAACGCTATTGCTAACACTATATTACAATAAATATGTGATTTCTTTAATCGAACAATATAACCGGCACTGATAAAAAATATGTTACTTTGTTATTTGCTCCTTTACTTACCCAGTTGATTTGTAATAGTCAAAACATGTATTTGTATACAGCAATATTAATTGTATTATATTGTATTTATATAGCATGTCACAAAAGTGACCATTCAGAAGCGCTCTCAGCACGAAAAACTCCGCATTGCAGGTCAACACACTAAAATTGTTGGCTGCTGTTCCCAGATAGTGATACAATAAAAGTAATTAAATCAATGCTGTAACGAAATCAAAACAAAGTCTGGAATCCAGCTTCCTCAGTGCATAAGATTAGAACACAAGAGTAGCCATTTATATATAACTAGCTGTACCCGGCCACGCGTTGCTGTGGCAGAAAAGACCTCCCCTCCCTCCCCACCCTCTTCGTCCCGCTCCCTCCGCTCCTTTCCTCCGTCACACCGTCCATTGCTGACATCGGATAGAGCCCAATAATGATGAAAGGCCGCTTTTTGCGACTCGCTTATGACGTCACAGCACGCGACCTCATTCATGTTTCGTCTGCTGTGTTTGGGGACAACGCATTTCTGAAATCTGAAAGTTTTGTTGAATTTGCAAATGGCGGTCGAACGGATTGCAAAGTTCACTTTTTGTGTAAAAGAATGCGTTTTTTGTGGGAAAAAATCTTAAGACACGGTGCTATTGGAATGGAAGTTTTTGGTAAATTTTCAAAACAATCGGTACGTAACTTTCGGCGTGATTGTGTCACGAACTATTGGAAAGTTTCATTTTTATTTATATAGATAAGAAAGTCAATAATTGTACATCTGCTCATTCAAAGCAAATACAGGTTTTTATAATCCCAGGTTATGGACATTTTACTACAATGCAAGTTTTTTAGGACCGTGCAGAGTGATACTAAAAAGCCACTACAATAACAAATATCTACCGGTAGATACAAGTACGAATAATAAATCATACTGGGAAAAAGGAAAAGCTAATTTTTGGAATGCTCGTTGCAACTGTATAATTCCAATCGCATTCACAAATTGACAACAATTAAACGAGCGATAAAAAACATTGAATACAATAAGATCTTCAGACAATTACATCAAATGATTCCATATTTCACTTTTTGTGATCACATTCATCAACAGATCACATGACTGAAAAGAAGTTATTGATTCTCAAACGCCACATTCAATGAAATGACACCAGAATCATACTTTTGCCGTGTTCTACATGCATGCAAGAGACTGCCAGTGGGGTCTTCCAGTTACATAGATAGCACAGTGCTTTTGAGAGATGCTGAAATGGTTCTATAGCATTGCGTCTCGATCATTCATGTGTGTATGCGCCCCCAAATAAGGTATGTTTCGTGACGTAGCTTCCGGTTTCTCGTTCTAAAACCGGTTTGAACTGCTGCATCAGATTGAATTGCCTTCCAACTCTTGGATGATTTGATTTAATAACTTTCACAACTTGTCTTTGAAGACAGTTCAGTTCACTAATCCATCTGCTTGGAATTGTCAAAGAGCACTACTGCACCAGGTCTATCTGTATGGAATGGACCCCCATAATTAATTCATTCCGTCATTCTGGTAGTCATCTCACCATCCTCTCAGCTCAGATTCTGTCTTTTCTCTCGAGGTCGCTGGCACTAGGAGCACTTCTGAGAGGCTCTAGCTGAGAGAAGAGCTTTATAAATGGCCAAATTACAATATTGTCCAAGTATTAACCATATATATGATTAAATCACCAAGGACACGCAAGACTGCTTGCTTTAAAGCTTACACCGAAAATATCTAAAACAATCGGCCAACCGTTCCAACAATCTACATTGTTTTCTTTGGTTGTTTACCAAAAGTAGTTTGCACAGTTTACACGAATCTGCTGAGCAATCAGAATTATGCTTGCAACGGACAGTCAAACATTCAAAATAAAACAACATGGTCTGAAATGATTTGACGATGTTACAGAAATTGCTCTACAGTCTTCAAACATCAAAGCAAGGAAGGTCATGAAAAACATGCTACAACATTTCATAATGTTACGACGCAATTTTCAATTAATTATTACTACAAAATCAAACTACACAATGTTACAAGACAACAACAGTCCACAATTAATTAATTAATTAGCCGAATTTGTTCCTGTTGCCTGACAAGAAGACAATCCTATGGTCTGGAATTTCTTTAACTTGCATACCATTTAACCCTTTAATGCTGAGATGGTAGTAAATGGTATCGGAAATCCTATACCCTCCGGCATTAAAGGGTTAACAAAGCTAAAAATTTACACAGCAGCTGTATGTATAGTCAACTGGCAACGTTCTATTCGAGTGACGACAACATAAGTAATTGCTTGAGTACTTTCGTTTGGCTTGTCTCGCGTATCTCACCGGCCAGGAACATTTCGTCCACTATACTGTAAACCTGAATAACACAAAATTTGGTAATAGATGTTAGGCATTCGGTAACAGATGTTAGGCATTTGGTACTAGATGTTAGGCATTTGGTAACAGATGTTAGGCATTTGGTTTCTGTGACAACAACAGAGCATTGCCTCAAAACTTTTATATTTGAAGCTGCATTTCCAAACTTCAACATCCTGGTCTCCCTGTTTTGGTTATATCTTTCAAGAAGCAGTGAATATCGTTGGATTTATATATCTGACTTACAGGTATATTGATTATATCGATCCCAGTTTAATACAAGACATAAAAAATGATAATCAACATGATCAGATAATCATAATCAAGAAAACAACACAATTACATAAAATAATATTACAATTTAAATGGGAACAATAGGCTTACCAGAAGGGACTAGACCAGCAAGACAAGAGGCCCACTGACTCTTAGGGTGACTGATTAATAGCCCATTATTATTGCAGTGATAAAACATTGGATTGTACTGGGATTAGAATGTATGATCATTTTTACATTTTTTGTTGATTGTGGATGCACAAGAGCGAGTTCAAATAACAGCCGCATGATTTTAATTCCATGATGTTACCCACATAGTCCACCATGCTGCAATGAGCCGTACCTTGTAGAAATTGAAGACCAGATCGAGTTCGCAAACGTTGTGGAAATATTCGTTGAGCACTTCCACAAAGTTGTGGATCGCTTCCAGGTAGGCCAGGTTGTTGTCCGTGATGTCGACGCAGATGCAGAAATACAGCCCAGCATAACGTCGATAGACGATCTTGAAATTACGAAACTGAAAGAAGACAGTTAACCAATTTACAGCTTAATCATCCTGGAATTTACAGCTATACAGTGACAACAGTTTTCAGGCTTTATGCCAACAGATAAATCAAATTTAATCAAAGTTAAATTTGAAGATTAATCAATCAATTTTGTCAGCATTATCGGCCCAAAAATATATAATAACATTATTTTCTGACAAATAATTACAAAAGTGTTTTGTTTTGACAAAGAAAACAATAATTACAGTAATTAATGACATTATTCGAACAACAATCCAACAAATGCTAACTAGAACTGGTGTCCGTTCAGATATTAAACGTGATTATTAAAAACACTAACCTCCACAAAGTTGGTGTGTTTGGCATCTCGCACAGTGACAACTGCATGGACTTCTTCGATTAGCTTCTGTTTTTCATCATCGTCGAAGTGCATGTACCACTTGGCTAACCTCGTCTTCCCAGCACGATTTTGAATCAAGATGAACCGAATCTAGCATTAAAACAAAAATTCGTTTAATGAAAACACAACATCGGATATGGCAAATATGCCGGCATGAAACATTTTAGTTGCCCAACCTATATATGAATCAGCTGCAACGTGCTTGAAGTCGAATTTGATATGCCGCACATTTAAATTTTGCCATTAGGTAAGACTTTATCCAGATATGGACCTGCGATTTCTTACACAAAATATTTTACCATAAAAATTAAAATGCCACCGTAAATTTATATATCCACAGACGACAGGCATGCTATTTCCGAACCACTACACACTAAAAACAATAATCCGAAAAACGTTTTAGGCATAGCTGAACGACGTCTTAGAATACTTTCTTTCAAAACACTTTAGAATCGACATACAGAACAATTAAATCATTTATTTGTACCATTTTGTAACAGAAATCTACTCGGCTCGATGCAGCTCCGCCCCCTTGCTAATGAGCGCCAGCTAAAGACACAGGAACAAGCTGCTTTACTGAACTTTATGTAGCGCGATGCTTTGGTCGTTCAGTCCAAAACTATTATGAGGTCGTTGGTCCAAACAATCAAAAATGCAGCACTTTGTTCAATTTACTATTGCAATTGAACAAAAATTTATTTGTTGCAATCTTACTGTTTAAATGCATATTCCATAGATGTCTGGTTCCATAGTCTGGTTGACAAAGAGACTAGCCGGTAGCCTAGAGTGGCTATTAAGTCGATCGGGTTTCGTGTTTGTTCGTTTCGAAGGTGATGGATCGATCGGTTAGGATAAGAATTTCTGAATAAGCGCGAAGAATTTATGAATAAGAGCGCAGAGAATTAAGCATGAGCAGTGAGCACAGAATTTATATAAATATTTAGGCTATACTGTGGCGTGAGGCAGATGACAGTCACTGTGGGTGAGCGGTGCAGCAATGGTGGAGAATCTAAGAATTTGCTTGTAGGGCCTATTCACCACGCAAGCTTTCTTTGGAAGAATCTGATGTAGGTATTTTGAGAATAAGATAACTTTAAGTTTTAGACCTACACAGTGTGAATTTACAGACATGTTAACAAACCAGCATAATAGAATGGGCTAGGCCTAATCATTATTTTAAAAATCTGAAAATGGTGTGGGCCTAGGCCTACATTAAAATTATACAGTAGGCTATGCAAAAACGACACATTTAAAGCATCGGCCTATAACAGAACTTGTTACTGAGAAAATAATGCAATATAATAATTTAGAATGTCAAAATGGAATACAATAATAATTATCATTATTTCGTGAGCGATAGTGTAGGAATCTAGAACTGTAGTCGATATCGCGTCGTTGCGTGATATAATTTTATAGGCTGTGACTAGCGGACCGCCAAGCGGCCGTCGAATCTCAAATACTAGCGGACCGCCAGTCACGTGTAACCTGTCACATGACTGGCGGCCGTCCAATACGGAATACTAGCAAGCCGCCAGGCTTTCTATTTAGGCCTACACCAATCCACAAGAGTTTCTAATGGCTAATCAAACCCTAAAACTAACCCTAACCGACCCTCACGACGCCTAACCTGAACCTAACCAACACTCACGAAAAAAATTGGTTGCTTACTCTGTTTCTAGTAATTTTCTAAGTCCTTAAAACAAGAAAACTTTTGTCCGACATAGGCCTAAAACCAACTAGGGGAAGGGCTTCTAATATGGGCCCCCTAAGAAACTTCGCTATTTCAGAGTGCAGATGAAGCTGAATGCGTCGGATAGTTTATTTTAGGCATAACTTGACTTGAATTGTGATCAAATATGAAGAAATTATTCTTTAATCTGTTCAAATAAATTTTTAAATAATTATTTTCTAAATACGTAAAGTGGACCATATTACACGACCCTGTGTGTAATATGAGCCACCATTGTAGAGATTAAGCAAAGCTGCTACTCATGTAAGAGAACTGCTGTTACTGTTGTGGGTTGCGGTGGTGTATACTGCATTGATATATATAGGCTAGGGTGGCAGTGAAAAAAAATTTATTTCTTTTTTAAAGTGACACCCCCTCCATTTGTTCTGTGGCATCTAAAACTGAACCTGAAAATGTTTTAACACAGCTGTTAAATATTTACTGGTTGCACCAGAGGATCAAAGTTTTTAATTATAGGCATAGGCATTACGCCGCATTAGGCAATGGGCAAATTGGCAATGGGCAATTGGCATAGTGTTATTTATGTAAGAAATTATGCTGCTTACAGCCTTACACTAGTCTTACACTTACACTTTACAAGTTTACAGTCATTAGACTTGTCCTCGAACAATCGTTGCCTTGTTGCTGTCTGGATAATCCTTTCGGTGCTTCTCAACCAATTGCAGAAGATATTGTTTTTGATCCTCTTGGTTCGTAAGAACAGCATTAAACGATTGAATCAACGCGGCGCCGCGTTCGGCAGCGTCGTTGACCACTTTAAGCTGTTGTAACTTACGTTTGCCAGCCAGGAATCCTTCATCTTCCTCCCACGTACTTGGATGAAGCAGCAGGAAGTCCATTGGGATTTGAAGAGCTTCGAAAAGTTTCTTCGTGTTATGCGTCACAAAATCATACAACTGCATTCCTGAGATGTGCTTTTCATCAATTTTGATTCGACGTTGAGGGTCGTCGCTACTGCTCCGGTCCATGGCCTTCACCATTGTCACTCTAACTTCATCAGACACTCGTGAATCAAAGAATGCAAAACCTATCAAGGTTTCACTCAAGTACCACATACCACACATGGTTGGTAAAACTTTTCATCGCTGCCTTGGCCACATTCTGATTTGTCTCGTAAGCTGCGAATTGCTTCAACAACTCTATAGGTCATTCAATGGAGCCAAGACAGGACACTGACAGCGGTACCATGCCTTCAGGTAGATCTGAACAACGAAAATGTTAAAATCACGAAGACCCGCTAGTTCGCGAGGTGTTAGATGAAACTGAGAGCGGAAAAGATAAATTTTCAGGCTGTAAATTAACTTCGCCATCCACCTAGCTCTGTGGAATGCCCCTGGCGCTAGGATGTTTCGTGGATGATCATCTGGTGCACCTAGGAACAAAAGAGCTAGGTGCAGTAATTCCTTATAGTCATCGCGTTGCTGAACTTCTAGCAGCTGATCAAGACAGAACCTAATCAGATCCTCTCTCCATGGTTCCAACAAAGCAGCAACTGACACATCCGTCATCGCACTCTCAGAACTCTCTCTGTCAATGGAGCTCCAAGCTTTTGAAAATCGCTCAAACAGTTTAATGTTTGGCCCACTGGATGTTTTCATTAATACACTGAAGACCTTTCCAACGATCAGCTCATGTATGTGGTGCCGGCATGCTAAACTGAGAAGCTTTCGCTTCAGTTTATTTTCCAGCAAGACACAGGCACCAGAGACGAGTCCGGTGTTGCTAGCCGTGGTATCAAATGACATACATTGCAGACGGTTGGTGAGGTTCCATTCTTCAACAAGTTTGAATACTACTGCCGCCTGTGCTTCCCCGGTTCCATTCTGCATCGCTGGCACCCCAAGAAGTTTCATGGTACCTTCGCCAGACACCAATACCGCTAATCGATCAACTGTTTCCTTGACGTAAGTGTAGGCAGCAACTTTCCGTCCCAATGAACTGTCAGTGGAACATCTGGTGAGAAAGATGCTTGTATCTCTCGTGCGATTTTCTCACGATTTCGTCGTCGAGCCTGTCTGATAGATTCTCGGTTTATTGCCATGTCAGCTGGATTATGCCCCAACGATTAAGCAGCAGCTGCCAACACATACGTCGCGTTTCTGTTGCTTATCCTCGTTCTGTCTAGTGCAGCCGCAACTTCAGGTGTCACCATGCTTGAGGGTCTGCCACGGCATGATTTCTTGGCTGACGGGCCCAGTAACAGGCATGCATCATCAGCATCATCGTCACTACTGCTTTCTTCACTGCTCGTGAGCTGGGCAGTTGCGTTCTCTGTCATCAATCTATCAGCCTCCAATGTTTCCAGATTGATTTTCCGCAACTCCTTCTGATGCCGTCGTTTTTCTAGCTTTGCGAGTTTTGTGTCCACTGGACCCATACTTCCACGCCGTCCTGGTTCTCTCTGTGCAGTTAGGAATTTCCTATCTTCTGGGATTTCTATAGCTCATGAATGATTCGTTACTTTTCACTTAACGTTTTTATATTGCTTCAGCTCTGCAGTGTGCACAACACAACAACCACATAAAGCACACATATTATGCAAAGCAGCATACTGCAAAAATAGAATTATTCTGGTGCAACTTCTAAATAGCTTCAGATTGAAGTCAAATTTGTTCCTGTAATCCTTGGCCCAATGGAGAACAACTTGAGAGGGTGTCGTTTCAGAAATGTTGAATTTTTTTTCTTACATTGATATTGGCTGCCACCCTAATATAGGCCTATATACAATGTGTATATATATATACCGGTATATAATGTATATATACATGTATAGGCTATATATAATTATATATGCAAATAGTTTCACGTGCACGATACATGTAGGGATTGTGAAACTACTCCCGATACAGTCGGGAGCGCCTCTGAATAGTGAGCTTGAAGGGCGCCATAACAAACGCACACACACACAAACAAGCTTTATTTATCAACACAAGACTAATTTTCACATTCATTATGGACAACAGTACTAGTTCCATAGTAAGATGTTGCATCCCAGTCGCTTCCAGGTTCTTGTGAGAGGGCCCCACAGGCACAGGACGTTCAGTCATCCCAGTCGCTTCCAGGTTCTTGTGAGAGGGCTCCACGTACAGGCACAGGACGTTCAGTCACTTCGGATGGTACAAACTCAACAGTGATGCTCGTGTGAGCCCATAAAACCTAGATTCCATCAGGTGTAGGCCTATACATGTGCTAAACTAGATCTTTTTCTATGTCTGCTGGCAAGTCATGTGAACGCCATAGCAATTTGTTGCCACCACGAGCTCGCACAGTGAGTGAGATGTGTAATATGGGCCGGCCCATATTACACATTGGATCACAGGCCCATATTACACACACGGGTATGCTTGTGGAAAATCTGTTATAGTGTGATCAACGAATGTTTTAAATATAAAGATAGTTGCGTTTTTATATGATGAAGAAATTTCCTACCTTCTGAGACCAAAGGGCATAGTATAACTCAAATAATAAGCCACACAACAGCTGCTGAAGTTTGAAATTTCTTATAAGAAATCTAGGCCTACATAAAAATTAAAACATTTTATAATTTCGTTCAGAGGTTATGAGCATAGGGACACATTCAAAATATGAAGTTGAAATCTGTGGACGGATTATTTCCCACAGTAAGAGCTCTCCGCAGACATGGTAGGTGGGAGAAACAGTCCAGGCCCATATTACACACTGGCCCATAATACAAGCCTTTCCCCTATCGGTAACTGCCGCCATTGTAACAATATTCAAGAATCAAGACTCGTCATGTGACAGGTTACACGTGACTGGCGGTCCGCTAGTATTTGAGATTCGACGGCCGCTTGGCGGTCCGCTAGTCGCTTCGAATTTTATATGAGGTCGTTGGGTGGAAGCGCTGTGGTCGTGCTCAGGGATGCCACCACAGTATAGATACTGTGATGCCACTCAGCTTTGTTTGTATGTGCACTTGTTTTAGCGCCCTTCAAAGTTCTCTATACTCAGAGGCGCTCCCGAATGCAGAGCGGACACTGCATCGGAGTTTCACGCCGAAGCGCTGAGCAATTGTGAGTGAAGGACTTGCCCAAGGTTCTTACGCGGTGAGGTGGATTCGAACCTCGAGCCTTCCGGCTTCAATGCAACGACGCCACGTCGCCACCACTACACCACCGCGCCCCACAACAATTCTGTGATTTCGGACCAAAAAATTGTAGAATGGAGCAAAAAAGGTAATTGGAAATTTTTACGGAAAAAAGGAGCAAATTCGGCGGATGACAAGAAAGGTCGTTGGAAATTTCAAGCCCGAAAAATCTTTAAAAAATTCAGAAGCAATCTTGCCTTTTCTAGCTTTTTTCGGCCAGATCTGACTTTTTAAAAATTCAGAGTGGCATCCCTGGTCGTGTTAAAAAGTGGGACTTTCGGGCTAAGAATAGCCTGAATAGGTATAGGGGTTCGTAAATTGGATTTAAATCGCAAAAAACACTACTATTATCAGTATTAATTACAGCATCGGCCTTGGGATGCATCGTAAGACTGACGATACGAGGTCTGATTCTAAAAGTAAATCTGAATCGCGCTCAGGGCCTTCGAACGCCAGTGGCACGGCGTGTGACAGTCGATCACACGGGTGCACGCAGTCGCATTCGAGGTCGGAATTAATTAGGGAACAGAACACCGGTAACATGGGAGCTAACACGAACAACACAGGGCCTTCGAGTGCCAGGGATGCCCTGATGTAAGTGACTACACAATATTAGTAAATTGTTAAGAAAGTGACCTTGTTGAGTTGGTGACTAGACTAGAGCCTCAACTCTTTCTTGTAACTTGTTTCTTTTCTTTAAATTCATTATTTTTTGCAATATTTTTGCACATCAATTATTGTGTGGAATAAATTCCAGCAAATGAACTACACGCTTTGAATTTTAGTAGAGGGACTGACGGTAGGAAGGCTGGGATCAGCGCTGCTAGTTCCCGTAGAGATCTCAAGTAGAAATGTCTCAGTTGTTGTTTAAGGTGTGATCTTGTTCCATCTTTTGGTGTCTTTATGTCATTTCTTAAAATTGTGTTGTTTGTAATTGTCAGACCTCACAACAAGTTTGTTGTGACGTCAATGAAACTTGTCGGAGCCACTCTGGTCCTGCTCTACTTCGTCATTCCAGCATTCGTCAAAATCTACCCGGCGGTGATTCTTAACGTGGCTTTTCTCAATCACTGTAAGCGCTTTCAACAGCCAGCAATAGTTTCATAAACATAGGTTTTCATAGGTTTTTTAATAGATTCAGTAAGCCACCATTTGTATTTGAACCATCGTCCTCGATTCTTTACGTGCACAAAGATTCGTAGACGTGAGCTGTAATGTAATATAATGTGACGTGAGCTGTAATGTAATATAATGTAGTGCAATAACGATGCAAACGCAGACACGGTCCGACCATTGTAGCTTTAACTGAGATGGTCAGGTGTTGAATAAAGGTCCTGCAGACATGTTAACGATTAAGGATTATAAAATTTTGTATTTATGATTCTCTAATGCGCCTCTCACAGTACGAGCTAATCAGAGGCGTTCCCTTGAAGAGACCCGCGAAATAGGAAGGTCTTACGATAATGGGCAGAGACAGTAATGCTACTAATGCCTCCATCTAAGATTGATCAACAAGCGAGTCTTAAAGGAAAGATCACTGCATCGGGTCGCATTCCTCCACTTCCGCATTTCACCTATATGAATGAATCAATATGCTCTACAGTTTTATCAGTGAAAAACATAATGCGTGATCATTATTATACTGATTTTAATTGTTGAATGTTTGCTTAGTTCGATGGCCGCCATTCATAAATCTCGATAAGCCAGATGAACTTGGACTCAATTGGACTCGCAACTTTCGGCTGGAAACCGCTCCAGAAATAACCGTAGGAGCCTGGTATGTTTTTTTTAAAAATCTGTCCTTTGTCTGTTCAGTTTCCTTTCAAAACAGTTGAGGACTGAATTATATAAAAATTTATTTAAAATATTGGAATTCACGCCGATCAAGGTTTTTGCAAGTTAACTGGACAGTAAAAGTTTATTCTTCTCTGCACAGCCATTTCACTGCTATGATGTTTGATTAAAAGATTCACGATTTGAGTCTTTTACGGGATGTACATATTAAATAGTTGCAATATTTTTATACTTTGGTTTTTGCATGTATACTTTTGGCCAAATTCGATCCATTATTTATGTCTCTGTTAAGTTTTCACTGCATATTCAATTGAATTCAATTTGTTTAAATTTAATTTGTTTATTGATTCCATAAAAATAGACAGTAGTAATTTCGTAGTGAATAAACACTGAACATTGATTAATTGTATTTTGTCAAGGTTGTTGATACACGATCATTACTGCATTTGTTAGGGAGCAAATAGACTACCCATAGGCATTGATATCTCGTTAGATGAGGCCTACTTTCCAAAAGCATACTCGCATAGACATATATAGATATAGTGGTGCTGCTGTTTTCTTTACCCTCATTTGTGTAAATTCTAGGCAAATTCTTCCTGAACCATTTGGATCTAGTGTGGCGCCATCCGACGAGAAGAAATACATCGACTCGCTGAAGGATGGACAGCCGATCATTCTCTATCTACATGGCAATGCAGGAACAAGGTTGGAACTTTGCACGTTCTCATCCACGTACATCACTTTTCTCGAGCGATCTGAGTCACAACCCGGAAGCGTAGGAATTCATGCATCTTGATGCAGTAATCACGCAGATAAATACTCAGGCGCAACTCCATGGAGAGACTTGTAAACACGAGAAAACAGATCTTAAATTCAGTAATGACAGGCAGTCAGTGTAGGTCCTGTAGGACATCACGGAGTGGCAGTGTAATTTGATTGGCTGGCAATGGTAAATGTTTGTTTACTTTGCAAAATATATTTATGGACTTGTTGTCGTAGTAACTCGTGGAATGTTATTTCAGGGCTGCGTGGCATCGAGTTCAGCTGTACAAAGTTCTGTCAAAAGCTGGATTTCATGTTGTTACGTTTGACTATAGAGGTAACACACTGATTCTTTGCGATACCTACCGGTACTAGTACTGCCTGTCTGTTTGGCGTGGACCTATCACCAAGCCATTTCATGTCCACTTCCATATTATTATGATTACGGTCATCACATCATCATCATCACATCATCATCATCAACAACATAATTGTCTCGTGTGTCATCACTGTGGATCTCAGACATTCCAGGTATTTACGTAGTTGTCACTTCCATAGCGCCTGCATCAAAATGCATTTGTAGTTAAGAAGCAGAAGAGTAGTCCCTAAAACTAACCATTGACGCAGCCGTGAGTTATGCAGATGCGCAGATGTTGAAAACAAAGATTGTTTCACGTCTGTCATCACTGATTGAAGGCATTATTAATTACTTAATAGTATTACTATTATTTCTACTTGTGTCATGTACTATCATTTAAGTTGTAATTAAACGATGAATATATGATATTAATCAAGAAAGAGGAATCAGGGTCCGTATTAGCTTTCCTGTTGCACTGCCCTTACTTACTGACTCATGATTGTACTGTAATTTTTTTTTGTGCAAAGACCAAAAAATTTACCTCTTTGTTACAGTTATCCTCTGAAACAAGGTTGGTTGGAATGTTTTTAGGCTATGGGGATTCCACTGGTTATCCAACAGAAGATGGTCTTGTGGACGACTCGTTGAGTGTCTTCAAGTGGGTGAGAAGCCACAGCGGAAAGTCCCCGATTTACATCTGGGGGCATTCCCTTGGGTCAGCGTAAGTAGATCCTGGACACACGCCAATTATTTATGTAATTATTGTATTTATGCTATTGATTAGTGCTTGTGTTTAATGCTTTAATGACGAACTTGTATTAAAATGTAACCTGGGTGTTTTTCTTGATTTCTAGTGTTGCAACGAGAACAGCCAAGAAGCTGAACGACGCTGGTAAGTTGTTATTTATCTCCCGTGCAAAGAAAGAACGAGATGCAAGATGCTCATGAGTTGGTCACTATGTCCACAATTAACTAACTGATGTGATTCTTGTGAATGATTATTTTGTGATGTAGGAGACGAATTCAGTGGCCTGATCCTGGAATCGCCATTCAACAATTTCGTCGATGCCGCTTCAAATCATCCATTTACAGCTGTGAGTCTCGCCAGAATGATGGCCGCAGTTTCTATCTACTGTCTGTTCTACGTCAGTGTATTAAGTCATTCTGAACTGAAGAGAAATTTACGGAAATTCTGAAGCGATCGAGCATTGGCTTTTTTCAGATTCCTTATCCACCTCGTTGGACAGGTCTCCTTGATGTTGCTCTGATTATGGATTGGTTTTGGTGTGCTGTCGATTTTTAAATTTATTTAATTATTAGGTGAGCACTCTTACATGGCGCCCCTTCAAGACTGTAGTGTCTGCTCAGAAGCACTCCCGACCCAACTTTGGCCAAATAGGACAGTTTTATGACTTGAGCCACTAGAATGACTTCACTGTCTACCACGTTGACAGTTCTATACGAAGCTCGCTTACCGCCAGATACGCCACTCAGTTTGTGAGAACGGGTGGCCATGCCTCTCCCTCGTCACCAAAACTACCCTACAACAGTGTGCAGTCAATTTTTTACTTGAGTTTACTTGGCAGACATTATCTTACTGGTAAAACAGAAATCATCTTGTATTTTAATGTCCTGGCAAAGATTTTAACCCTAGCTTGTCCGTCATGCGATCTACAAAGACTGTTGTTAATGATTGAAGAGGAATAGTTGCCTGATGTGATGATGTGTGATTTTGTTTGCTTTTCCAGCCATTCCGAGTCTTGCCGTGGTTTACGTGGGTCTTCATTGAGGGCATCAAAACGAACAACATACGCTTTGCAAGTGATGAACAGTTAGTCGCATTTCAATATCATGATCATTACGGTATTTAGTCCCAGTGTTGCATTAATTATTTTCATCTGTACAATATGGACAGCCAGCCATACAATTTCAGCAGGTCATGTCAAGTTCACATGAGTAATTCTGCAGATCAAAGAAATTGAAAAGTTAGAAAGATATTAAAAATTCCAAGAATTTAGGCAGTTCATAAGGCAGATCAAGAGTAAAACAGGCAGATCAGTTGACCTGCCTGTTTTACATTCATTCAAATGTGTGTGTGTGTGCAACATGTGTGTGTTTATGAATTTTGCTATTTTTGTAGCATAGATCTATGTAGATCAGGGGTGTAAATCCTTTTTTAGTGGTGGGCCAGGGTGAACATCTTCCAACAAGTGGCGGGCCAGAGTGTCTAAGCTCCTGAACAAAATTGGGTAGTGATCTGAGAGGGAGCTCCGGGTTTGGTCAGTCAATTCCCAGAACATTATAAATAATATAAGCGTTTCGTAACTTTCACAATTAACGGACAACCAACCGGACACCATAGATAAACAGTCTACACAGAGAGTGATGTCAGTAAGAAAAAGCCTCCCATGTATTTGGCACTGACTGTAAAATATAAAAATTTGAACTTTTATCCTCTAATTTTGTAATCTTTAGGGAAGGCTCCGCGGGCCAGACAAAAATTGTCGGCAGGCCAGAAATGGCCCACGGGCCAGCTCTTTGACACCCGTGATGTAGATAGAGGCCCCACAAAGGTTTCACATGTTCTGTTCGTATATATTTCTTGCGTTCGTATATTTCTTAAGCATCGGTGGAGTGAAGGCAAAGACTCTCGTCCTGCATGCGACAGACGATGGCGTCGTTCCATACGATCTGGGACGCAAGGTACATCTCGATTCCATATCCTGTGCTATTCTGTGATCGTAATCGCTCATTTATATAGAGCCTTTTTTAAGTGAGACTCTTAACGTTCGATGGGATATGCGTTAATAAGTCTGTTGTATTTTAATATGTGAGATATGCTTTTGAATCTGAATGTCTATGGAGATATAGTAATGTGCCAGTTATTTTTGCCTTTGTGAGATTTATTTTTTCAAAAGAGTTTTTGTAAAGTTTTTGTAGATAAATGTGTTTCCTTTTCCCATTCAGTTTTACGATATGCTTTCAAGTCATGTTTATGAACGAGTTTAATTATCGATAGTTCAGCATCAATGCTGTAAACAATCCTTGTGCATCAACAACAACAATGCTATTATAAAGACAGAAGTGCTATAGCAACAGCAACAATGCTATAGCAACAATAACAATGCTATAGCAACAACAACAATGCTAATAGCAATGAAACAATGATTTAATAATGACAGCAATGCTATGGTTACGGCAGCAATGCTATAGCAACGGTGTAAGGACCTTGGGCAAGTTCTTCACTCACAATTGCTCAGCGCTTCGGCGTGAAACTCCGATGCAGTGTCCGCTCAGCATTCGGGAGCGCCTCTGAGTAGCGTGAGCTTGAAGAGGCGCTATATACAAGTGCACATACAAACAAACAATGCTATAGCAGCTACAATAATGCTACGACAATGACAGCAATGCTTTAGTAATGACATCAATGTTATGGCTACAACAGCAGTGCTATAGCAACGACAACTATGCTATGACGGCAACAATGCTATGACAACAGCAACAATGCTGTAGCATGTTTTTGTTCTTTTCCTCGATCAGCTTTATGATGCCGCATTACGAACCAACAAGGACAACATTGAATTCGTGACGTTTGATGGTGCCCATGGTTACGGCCACAAGCACATTCACAAGGCCCCGAATCTTCCGGAAGTAATTAGGTGAGATTATTTTAATTGCAGAGTTAATTAAGGTTTATTGCAGATGCTGTGAAATGATTTTTGGACACATTTGACCCATTACTGTCCAAAGTGTAGTAAATGGTATGGTAAATCCTATACCCTCGGTCAGTAAAGGGTTTAAAGGATTCTGTGGGTGAATGATAGTGTAGCGGGTCGTTTGAGGATGTAGACTGGGAGCACTCCTGAGTAAGCAGCCTTGAAGGGGCGCTATATCAAATTGCTGTAGCAAATAAAGCTTGGCTAATATGTAAACCTGTGCTGATCAACAATTTAGATTGCACCTTCACGAAGTTGACAAGAACTTTAAGTCATTCAGAAATGTCTATGAAAGAAACTTGAAAATTTCATTTGAATTCATAGAATCTTTTTATTTGTCTATGAAACAAACTTTAAAATTTCATTTGAATTCATAGAATCTTTTTATTTGTCTATGAAACAAACTTTAAAATTTCATTTGAATTCATAGAATCTTTTTATTTGTCTATGAAACAAAGTTGAAAATTTCATTTGAATTCATAGAATCTTTTTATTTGTCTATGAAACAAAGTTGAAAATTTCATTTGAATTCATAGAATCTTTTTATTTGCTGCTTTTAGGAAATTCACCTCCATCTCGAACAAAAGCGTCTGAAAAGAAACGGTTTTGACGTTCCTCAGCGCAAAATAATGTGGATTATTCAACTTGACTGCGTTTTGGTCTGAAGAAAAAAATACGCATGAAGAATTCCAGAGGAGATGTGTGCAGACTTCTTAGCATAGAACTCTTCTCACAAACCTGAATTTTTAGTTTTGATGTTGTTACTTTTTCATTCCACTGTTTAAAAAACTTTAGGTGTTTTGTTGAAGGGAATTCTCCTTTCGTGTTTGCAGTGCCATAAAATTCTTCTTTTGCTTGTTAGCAAATTTCTTCGCACGAAAACACTGATGCGACTTGGACCAAGTGAAACTGAGAAATTTACATTTAGAAACCTGTATGATAAGTTACGGTTAATTACCCATGTCTTAATTTCTTGCTCTGCAGTTTGTAAGCTCTTGCTAAAAAATTTAACCGTGATCATTTTTTTTGCCTCTCCCTCCCTCCTGATAAACTATCTAAAGGTATTCATGTTGATGACAAGTACACTGACCATGTCGTGTTTATGTGAAGATTATACAGCAAGGGGAGGACTTTCTATCCACCCACAATTGCTGAGGGTGTGGAAATGAGGTCCTGTGGCTGCCTTAAAGTCTAGCTTAGAGGAACAGATTTTCTTCGTTCTCCATTCATAATTATTATGCTCATCTGAATCGGTGTTTTTGTACTTTTCTTCAAAAGCCTTGATCTGTGCTCATCTGACTGTATTCAAGCATTTATACATGTATTAGCCCCAATAAGTGCTTGGGTTTAGCGCACCATTGTTGAGTCACTTGAGTGCCTTGTGTATATCAAACTGTTGAAATTCCACACCTCTACACCCAACTTCCCCACGAAATGGAATCGACTCCCAATCCCTCTTCTGTGTCTCAAAATAACTTTCTTCCTTCTAAAGGCGGCTAACACAAAAGTCCCAGGATCTGATCTAGTAGCATTTATTCCTGAGAATCCTGTCCAATAATGCCCGGCTTTAGACTTAAAATGATTGTTGTGAAAAATTCTGCTTTGATGTTGAATATAATTATTTGCGTGCATTGTATTTGTGCGTGTTGTTGCTGTGCTCACGGTGAAATAAACAATCTCATATTAGTTACAAAAGGCGTTATTCTGTGCTGCAATAATAGTCACACACAGTCGTGCACTCGCCTGTATTTATATGCTTAGAGTCGTAGGCCTTCCCATTATATATTCTTTGCGTACATGTCGTTTGTGGGGCGCGGTTGCGTAGTGGGTATTTTCATGGCCTTGCAGCCAGAGGGTTGCAGGTTCGAATCCACCTCAGGGCGCCGAGTAGGACCTTGGACAAGTCATTCACTCGCAATTGCTCAGTGCTTTGACGTTAAACTCCGATTCAGTGTCCGTGCTGTAGTCGGGAGCGCTTCTGAGTAGTAATCTTGAAGGGGTGCTATAACAAGTGTACATACGTACATATAAATTTGTACATACATCGCACATGCTTTATGGGGTTATATAAATAAAATTATTGCTAAAAGCAAATGTAATTTTGAACTGTAAATTTCTAAGTTGTCACTTCAAAGCTAAGCACAGGGTATAGTAGTATTCCTACCATCCTATTCAAGACGCTGTCATGCTAGAGAGGTTGTCCAGCAATATCAAGGGAAGAATGAAGTCAGGTTGCCAAAAGACAAGTTAGAGAAGAAGACAATGTATCATGTAGTTCCTAAGACAGGTTTCATTTTGGATAGATAATTGTGATAGAAAAGTTACAGACACATACACACACACACACACACACACATATATATATATATTACACATATACAGAATCATATAAATTTTTATATATATACTAGCTGAACCCGGCCACGCGTTGCTGTGGCAGAAAAGACCGTCCTCTGCCTCCAATCCTCCCCCTCTCTCCCTCCTCCTCTCTCCCCCTCGCCCTCTCTCCTCCGCCCTCTCCCCGCCCCCTTCCCTCCCCCTCTTCCCCCTCCCCCTCTATTCCCCCGCCCCCTCTCCCCTCCCCTTCCCCCTCCCACCCCTCCTCCCCTCCCCTCCACTCCCCTTACATCCTCCATCTCTCCTCTCCCTCTTCGTCCCGCTCCTTCCCTTCCTTTCCTCCTTCGCACCGTCCCTTTCCGACACGGGGCGACAGCGACGCGGAACATCAAAAAGGCCGGAATCGAATGTGTTGAAATGCGCTACATAAACGGAACACGCGCCCGAGCAAAGCCTATCGGCGGGCGTAAAACGGTCGAATTTGCAGATCTTTTACAAAAGAAATAACTTTCACTTCGATTCGACCGATTGAGAGTTAAAATTCAAACCGTCCATAACAAAAAGAAATAACTTTCACTTCGATTCGACCGATTGTGAGTTCAAATTGAAACCGTCCAAATGCATTGGGCAAAAATAGCTCACGTTTAAAAATGGCGGTTGCGGCAAGGTTCATATAGCGCATATTCAACTCGGAATCGGTCGAATGGAAGTGAAAGTTGTTTTTTTGTTGTAGAAGATTTTGGAAAAAAGCATTATACAAACCTGCGCCTATATTAACGGAACGTTTTGCTGCAATTTTGAAAAGAATCGGTCCAGTACTTACCAAGATCCTATAAATGGAAGATTCGTGCGAACGCCGTTACATTTTTATATACACCGTGACTCAAAAAAAGTAAGCCAAATTATTTTTCAAATATCTCTAATGTCTGATAACATATCACGCTAAAATTTTCCAAATATTTAGAGAATTGGACCAAGAATATGATTCCAAAATTTCATGAGATAAAGTTCAACGGATAAAAAGATACGAATATTGAAACTTCATATGCCGAAATTTCAGTTTACAGGCAATTTCTATCAGATTCAATAAAATGTTTCCTTATTATCTCCAATGCCTGATGATTAATCATTCTAAAATTCTCCAGATATGTAGAGAATTGAACTACCAATATGACCCCAACAGTATGGTTTGATAATTTAATTAAATAAGATGCTCAAAATGTCCCCCTCCTGCTTGCACGCAAGCCTGAGGGCGCTTGCGCTATTGCAATGGCAACAGCAACGTCGATTATCCTCTGGTTCAGGCCATCCCGCACTTCCAACAAGCGTTGCTTCAGATCGTTTATATCATGGATTGTTGTCTGGTAGGCTCGATCTTGCATCACGTTCCACATTTTATAGTCGACAGGATTCAAATTTGGACTGTTCGGAGGCCATAATGTGGGAGAAATGAAGTCTACACAATAACAGACTTGCTGAAAACTGAAATTTCGGGTGATGAAGTTGAAATATCCATATCCTTCTATCCCTTCAAATTTATGACATGATATTTTGGAATCCTATTCTTGGTTCAATTCCCTAAATATCGGGAAAAAGTTTTTTTATGGTTACTCATCAGACATCAGAGATGTAAAAAAAATAGTTTGGCTTAATTTTTTACGCTAGAACTGAACAAAGAACGGTATGTGGTACTATTAGACGGAGGCGCCTGGGGCTGCTTGGTCACATTGCTCGAATGCCAGCAGACTCTGATTCGAGACAGGCACTACTGGCGCTGGCTCCGCCTTCCTGGAAGCGCCCTAGAGGGCGACCTAGATCGACATGGTTAGGGATGATTGATGAAGATCTGGCAGGGTTGGGCATGGACCTGAGCATGGCCATCTCTGTGGCCGAGAATCGAACACTGTGGAGACATTTATTAAACTCATTGTGCAACGCTCCCATTGATGGAGTAGGCGGCGAATGATGATGATGATGCTTAATTTTTTTGAATCTGACACAAAATTGCTTGTAAACTGAAATTACGGTATATGAAGTTTAAATATTCATATCTTTTTATCCGTTCAATTTTATCTCATGCAATTTTGGAATCATATTCTTGGTCCACTCCTCTAAATATTTGGAAAATTGTAGCTTGATATGTCATCAGGTATTAGAGATATATGCAAAACAATTTGGCTTACTTTTTATTGAACCACGGTGTATATAGATATATGCATATATATAAACATATACTTCACAGTTTTGTATGTAAAGGTACAATATAATCCTAACACCTTTTGGTAGGCCTACCTGGCGTAATAACTTTTGCAGAATATTATCTTTCTACCTAGGCTAGTCTAAACAAGACCTAGCCTAGTGTTGATAGTGCCTACACACGTAACTTGTAACTATGTCGACATAAATAATTATATATACAATGAGTATCCTTTCAAGAGCCCAACTACCGGTATCGCATAGAAGCATATAGGTGCCTGTGTGTGTTACTGTGTGTGTGTGTTGGTGTGTGGGTAGGTGTGTATGTGCGTATGTGTATGTGCGCGCGTGTTCGTATGCTTGTGATGTCAATGCTTTTATGGCGATTACTTATGGGCTCTTGAAAGGATACTTTGTATCGTGGCCGATGAATTCGCAGATCCTCTTGAGCTGTCAAGACAAGAGAGACAGACAGAGACAGACAGAGTGAGCCAGACAGAGACAGAGGGAGAGACACACAGAGGGAACGTGCTTTGCATCCGATACGTATATACTACGGATGAAAACAATGGATAGAAAGGATTCTATCTCCCATGATAAGGAGTGACAACTGCCACATCATCATCATCATCATCATCATCATAATCATTATTATGACCACCACACTCAGGGGCTTTGCTAAAAAAATGGGGTTCCATTTATGGGTTTTTCCCAATGGATGTGATGGCAAAAGTGGTCAAAATTGTTTGGGGTTGACCCCTTAAAACCGTTTTAAATACGCCCATGGCGTATTTATGGAGGTAGAAACTATAGGTAGAAAGATAATGTTCTGCATGCAGCAATTATGCCATGTAGCCTACCAAAAGCTGCTAGGTCTATATTGTGCCACCATCGTCACTAGGCTATT
The DNA here is from genome assembly GCA_945859605.1 of Lumbricus rubellus. Taxonomy (NCBI): domain Eukaryota; kingdom Metazoa; phylum Annelida; class Clitellata; order Crassiclitellata; family Lumbricidae; genus Lumbricus; species Lumbricus rubellus. The sequence continues at coordinate 43,566,788 of OX243815.1, read as the reverse complement.
ACGGTATTGCCACCAATCTCATCATGATCGTTGTCGCATCATCATCATCATTATCATCATTGTCGTCGTCACAGTCATGGTCAAATATGTTTATGGGCATGTGTTCAGAGCATAGGCCTATACCCGTAACCATTGATTCACTCTGTTGTAAGGTCGAGCGTTAAGAAGTTGTAGGCTAATCAATGTAGGTCTATGATCCATATCAAGTTATCAATCAACGCGATCAGTAAGCAAAATATTGATATAAGTAATCTATAATTACTGTGTTGTTTATTCAGTATTTCTGCTTTCATACAGGCTGTACTTTATTGTCCGTAATTGGCCACCGTAGGGCGGCTTTCGATAATTTGTCTCTGTCATTAGGCCTAAGCTAAACAGTGTCGACAGCGGATAAGCTAAGACCTAAGTCTTGTCGAGGCACAATAATTAGTGGACGCTCTTGACTTCTTTCTAAGTAGCCTATAGCTAGCCTAAGCCATAAGAAAGACTTGGTTTACAGTGTCTTAGTGATTGTTGATACTTAATAATATGGAATCGCACTGATCCATGGACTACGTTATTTTGGAATAGGCTATAGGCCTCCAAGACACTGAATGTTTAGGTGCAAGCTACGTATGTTCTCCCTTCATAGTTAGGCCTAAATAATGCTATTGGTAGGCCTATATTAATTTTTAAAAATGTCGAATGTTCTTATTAGGTAGAAGCAGTAGGCCTATAGCTAGATGCTTTTGTTAAATGGTTGCTAGGCTACGTGTTCTCGTCATGTGTTAAAGTTCTTGTTAAATGTTTAGATAGGTTATTCTTGTTAAGCCGACATGGTAGGCCTAAATGTTCTTTTGGGGTGCATATATATTTTGCTACGTAGGCCTGCGCTCAATGTTCTTGCTAATTAAGTGCTCTGGTTAGGCCTAAAATGAAGACTTTGTTGTACTTGATAGGCCTGGACCTAAATGATAACTGTTCTTACTACAATCATGCTCCTGCCATATATTGAATTTTCTTGATAGGCCTAGAATGCCAAGCCAGGTGTGCGTTCTAATTAGATGCTATCGTTAAACTGATTAATGTCTTTGATAAAGAGTTTTAAAGACTAAAAAGAAACTGTTTTCGTTAGGCTACATGGTTACCTGTCCTTGCCACGAACTTAATGTTTAAAAAAATGTTCTTATTAGTCCTAGGTTGGAAATATTCCTATTAGTCCAAGGGTCAAATGTTCTTATTAATTCCAGGTGGTAAAAGTTCCTATTAGGCTAGATCCAGGATTCTATAGGTATTAGGTAGTAAATGTTGTTATTGGTCTTCGGAGGTAAATGTGGAAATGTTCCTTTTACTCCTATGTGGTACATGTTCTTATTAGTCCTAGGCTTATGTGATAAATATTCTTATTATATAGACCTAGGCCTATAGGCCTAGGTGGTAAATGTTCATATGCGGTATTATACCTTATAAAATTAATGCTCTGCAATGTTGATATGTTCGTGTGGCGGTAAAACTCTCACAGGCTAAATATCGTACCAGGTACACAATAATACCTCCAAAGTGTTCTTTAACAGGTATTACCTTCATCGGCGCTGTACCATAGAGCTAACACGAAGGTGCTAGAATGTCTGAACAAGGCAGCCGGATGTTGAGGAGAGCAGTTGCTCTGATTGAGAGACCGGAAATGGAACGAAGCGAGGAGGAGATGGAAATATTGATTCCGTGGTTTGCAAAGATCGCTACACCCTTCCACGCCCTCGAAAAAGGTTCGTTTGTCACTTCAATTGCAAGTTAATGTTACGGGCTGTACATATTATTACGTACCAGTACGCAGGGAGGGGTCACTGGGTTTAGGCGAATTGTGTACGGGTGCGCACGGTGAGGGAGTGGTCCGGCAGAATGCTATTCACCGTATCATCATGCTCATCATACTGTTTCCTCGGCTCGACCTCCCAGGATTCAGACCTGGTTCCGAAATTGACCAACTTTCACCTTATTTCCACCTCCTACTTCTACTCTTTCTTTCTTCTGTCACATTGAGCCAATTCTCCTGTAAAATCTACCAAGACATCGATTAATGGGGGACTCAATCATGCAGAGTTAAGTCATCATGATTTGAACAAGACGTCACATGAATCATGTGTCGTCATGTGACATGAAATTCAATTGGCGACGTCATCTACCTAGGCCTTAGACGTCACATGAATTGCGATTTCCGACGCCATGGGGTTCAACGTCAGACGTGTGTCAGACGTCATATGACATTTTAACATGTGACGTATTTGTGTCACAGATAAGTTGATGACTTTACTGCGCTACTGCGAATACAAGAAGGTGCCAAGAGATGAGGTCATCATTCGACAGGGCACCATCGGTGACTGGTGAGTAGTGAGAACCATGACAGCTGACATATGATCACTAACACTGCCAAAGTAATTGTAGTCGTGACCATCTTCACCATCATGTCATCCATCATCATCATCATCGTCGTCGTCGTCGTCACCACCCCCACCACCACCACCACGATCATCATCATCTTCTTCATCATCATCATCATCATCATCATCATCATCATCATCATCATCATCATCATCATCATCATCATCATCATCATCATCATCATCACAAAAACATAAATTATTGTACTTGCGCTACATAATCTCTTATTTACTTGTATACTTTGATAGTTTCTACGTGATGCTGTCGGGTAAGGCTTCTCTGCACATCGATCTGGCTGCACTGGATGACCCCGACAAGGACGATGAATGTCGTGAAGGTCGAGAGGTCACGGCGGATGAGGACAAGTGGGAAGAGGTTTGGGATCGAAGTGGAAAGCGATATCTCAGACTTGACCGATCGAAATTCGGCGGATACATCACGAGCTTTGGTTTGTTATCGTCATTTTTATCGTTATCATCATCATAATCGTTGTCGTCATCACTATCACCATCGTCATCATTATCGTCATTGTTATCATCACCGTTTTTATTATCGTCATCGTCATCGTTGTAGTTAATTATGTTATTAACAGACCCGCATTAAGGTGGGTGCTAAGGGCGCTGCAGCACCCGGACCCGCAGTTTTGAGGGACCCGCAGTTTTGAGGGACCCGCATTTTCAGAAATGATGAAATTTCTTATCGAGAATGCTGCAACATTATTTTATAAATACAAAATCAAAGAAACGTTGCAAAGTTCTCCCACACATCAATGCAAACCAAAGCGGGCTGGCAATACGAACCTATAGGTGAATCCGAGGTGTAGGCCTACAATAGCTTTTTTGCCCTGTTTGTGCGTATCTATTCTATTCTATTCTTTAATTTATAAAGCGCCTCTCACAATACAACCTAATCGCTCGCAGTGCGAAGAACTCCTGGAAAAATAAAAGTCTTAAGACACCTTTTTGACGTATACCATTTTTGTATATAGAGCGATTTTACAATGTCTCCAATGTGCATCGACGACGAAATCTTTCACAAGATTCGACTAATAATAATTATCATTTGCTCTGCGTTTATGTGTTGCTACAGAGGCTGGGAAGGGCTTTGGAGAGATGGCGCTGATCGATACGAAGAGCATCCGAAGCGGAAGTATTATCGCAGACGAAGAATGCGAACTGCTCGTCATCGACAGAGGTCTCTTCGACGAAACACTCAAGGTAACTGATAGGCGCTATAAGAATAAACGTACTCAAAATGCGCTATAAAACTCAAGGAACTGATGAACGCTACAAAACTCTCGTCAGTTACATTTCGTCGCGGACGTAGCCTACTCAGAGACACTTTACAGCGTTCGTTTACATTACAATGTTCACTTAGAACTGAGATGATTCACGATACAAGTAAGTTCTTTTCATTTCCAGCACAACTGCATGATCATCTTGTCTTAATCTAATCCAAACTAATCCTGAAGCTTTTTTAGACCCTATTGTATAGTTAATTGTATTGTATTGAATTGCATTGTATTGTGTTGCATTGTATTTTCTTGTATTGTATTGTGTTGTATTGTATTGTATTGTGTTGCATTGTATTGTATTGAATTGAATTGCATTGCTTTGTATCATAATGTATTGTATTGTATTGAATTGCATTGTATTGTATTGCATTGTATTGCATTGCATTGTATTGTATTGTATTGCATTGTATTGAATTGTATTGCATTGCATTGTATTGTATTGCATTGCATTGTATTGTGTTGCATTGTATTGTATTGTATTGAATTGCATTGAATTGCATTGCATTGTATTGTGTTGTATTGTATTGAATTGCATTGTATTGTGTTGTATTGTATTTTCTTGTATTGTATTTTCTTGTATTGCATTGTATTGTATCGTATTTGTATTGTTTTGTTTTTCCCTCGTTTCTTTATTCTTCCTTGCAGGAGAGACAGGAGGCTGATCGTAAGAAGCGATGGGAGTTCATCGAAACCTCTTCTCTCTTCAGCAGCTGGCCGACGAAGATGAAGCGCCTGCTGGACATGAGTCTCGTCCAGAGGGTCTACCCCTTCGACTGCTGCGTTGTCCGCCAGGGTCGACCTGTCACCGGACTGGACTTCATCATCCGAGGACAGGCTCTGGTGACGGTGGATGCAAGGATGCACCCGCATCAGTACCCAAGCATCTTCGATAAGAAAGGAAAGATCTTGGCCGAACTAAACTCATCCAGGTGGGTTTGGCAATGGCTCATATGTTACCAGTGAAAATTATTAATTTATTGCTAATAAGTAATGAATCATGACTTGCTTACTTACTTACTTACTTACTTACTTACTTACCACTGTTGTTTTTGCCACTTTGCTGCTTTTTGTATTTTACGGTTTCCTCTCTTTGAATAAAGAAGTTTTAATTCAAATTAATAAATCAGTAATTATTGTTAATTATGATTATTAATTAGAAACGCTTTGGATGACAATGATAGAAATGGGGTTCCCAGGACATATAATAAACTTGCTAACACAACTGTAGGCCTACAAAAAGCAAAAAGCAAAGGTGAAAGTGGCAGGAACTTTATCGAAAGAATTTAGAGTCAGACGTGGAGTGAGACATGCAGGGATGTGTCCTGTCTCCAAGTTTGTTTAACATCTTGGCCGAGAGAGTGATGAGAGAAACATTGGAGGGATATGACGGAGGAGTGCAGATAGGGGGAAGGCGGTTGACAAACTTGCAATACGCTGAAGATATTGTCCTTCTGACAAACTCGGAGGAAGAGTTACAACTATTGATTGAGAGATTGGACAGGGTGGGCAAAAAATATAGAATGCAGATTAACACGGGCAAGACGAAGGTCATGACAACAACAGCAACTCAATGTAAAACTAAGATCAACCAAGAAGAACTGGAACAGGTGGACAAGTACACGTATTTGGGTTCGACGATTGACGAAGACAGCGACTGCGGTACAGAAATCAGAGCACGATTGGCAAAGGGATATGCAATAGCTACAGACCTCAGATGGATTTGGAAGAGTCATGACCTAACAAATGCAACGAAGATTAAGCTATGGAGGACACTGGTGTGGCCCAGGGCCGTCTTATGGTCATCGTAGGCCCTAGGCACTTTTGCATATTGATCTATTCGTAGGCCCCTATAGGGCCTATCCAACTCAACTCTGCATTAATTCAAATTGCAACACATTTACATTATTTCTTAAAATTATGCTAAACCATGTTTTGTGAAAGTATTTCAGTTTTGATTTTAAATCTCAATCTACTTTATCAACTGAGAAATAGTTACTAGAGCAAAAGCATTAATTGAGATAATATCCATGAATATGATCTACAGGGTGCGCCAAAAAAAAGACCCCCCCTAAGATTTTTGCCAATATCTTGACCAAAAGTAAGAATTTCGAAATGAAATTTTGCAGTCTTAAAGACAATTCATATTTACACCAGATGGCCAGATTTCATTAAAATATTTCAAACAGAACAAAAGTTATGCCACTTTTAGTGAAGCCACCCACCGTTTTTTGACGATTCAAAAACCGGACGCAACGAAAAGTGAAAAAATATCAATTCAATTACTCTGGCCAATATCTTGGCCAAAAGTAAGACTATCGAACTGAAATTTCACAGGCTTAAACACAATTCATGTCTGCACATGAAGACCAGATTGTATCAAAATATTTCAAGCGCAACGAAAGTTATACCACTTTTAGTGAGGCCACCCCCCATTTTTTGACTATTCAAAGACTTAACGCAGCAAAAACACGATTTTATTAAATCTCATCTCAAATAATTGTTATCAAATAGCCTTCATATTGCCAGATGATCATTATTATTACTATTTAAAAAAGAAACAGGGTACCAGCGTAGCTGCACGTCACTGAGAAGTCGCTTAGCAAGATGACGATCAAATTGGCAAATAAGGAATAATAAAGAATCTGTCAGATTAATCAACGGGTCCATCAAGAACTTTGCCAAGAAACTAAAAAGAAGTGTTGGGACTGGTGGTGGGCACATCGAACACAAGTTGTGAAGCACTACCAAGTTCATTTGACAACAGTTATTGGAGATTAGACTTCACAAAATCACGTTTTTGGGACTTTTTGTTGCGTTTCGTTTTTGAATCGTCAAAAACGGAGGGTGGCCTCACTAAAAGTGGTATAACTTGTGTTCTATTTGAAATACTTTGATGACATTTGGCCATCTTGTGTACATATGCATTGCCTATAAGACTGTGAAATTTCATTTTGAAATGCTTACTTTTGGCAAAAATATTGGGGGAAAACCTAATTTTTTTCCGTTTCGTTTTTGAAACGTCAAAAAACGGTGGGTGGCCTCTCTAAATGTGGCATAACTTTTGTTCTGTTTGAAATATTTTGATGAAATCTGGCCACCATGTGTAAATATGAATTGTCTTTAAGACTGTAAAATTTCATTTCGAAATTCTTACTTTTGGCAAGAATATTGGCAACAAACCTAGGGGGTCTTTTTTTTGGCGCACCCTGTAGAACAGTGGTTCTCAAACTTTTGCAGGCCGTGGACCGGCAATAATTTATTTGGGAAGCTCGCGGACCACTACCTTTAATGGCAAGCACCAACAAAAGCGAATAGCCTAATTATTGTGTTATAAAAAAAAACTAATTAGGCATATAGGGTTATTTATAATTAGGGATTTTCAATTAGGGCCTAATAAAGATTGTTTGTACAGCCATTTGGCAAGTTAAAATAAGGCAGTGGAAGTGTATTTTAATGTTTGAGACAGTTTCGAATAACTTTTGAACAACAATTCGAATAATTCCATAATTTTAAATGTATAAATTAATAATTAGGCTATAATTTATTTTTCACTCTCAGACTTCTTCACGGACCGGTGATCAGGACTCCGCGGACCGGCACTGGTCCGCGGACCACCACTTTGAGAACCACTGATCTAGAAGATGCATTTATTGACGAATTTCTTTTGTTTTCTCGAATATTTGCAGATAGTAAATCTGTAGCTCAAATGATTAGTTCACAAATAGCTGACAAGCTGGTCTCCAGTTTTCCAAATGTCAATATTGCTTTTCGAATTTATCTTTCTATCTTTGGAACAAGTTGTGAAGATGAACGTTCTTTTTCGAAACTGAAAATTATCAAAAATTACCTTCGGTCAACGATGGGACAGTCACGATTATCCTCCCTTGCATTACTTTCAATTGAAAACGACTTAATGCGAGAAATGACATTTGAAGACGTTATAAGCGATTTCGCGAATGCAAAGAGCCGCAAAATTAACCCAATATAGCTTAGCTAATGTTACTGTTTCATTGGCTAACTCTAGCCTTGAAAAAAGTTAGCAAGTTTTCGTTTTCTGTTTGTTTTTTCCTGTCATTGACCAATCACTGCATTTATATTTTATAATTTTTTCTCAGGATTTCGTAGGCCCCTAAAAAGTTCGTAGGCCCTAGGCACAGTGCCTACTGTGCCTACTGCATAAGATGGCCCTGGTGTGGCCAGTGGCCATATACGGCTGTGAGAGTTGGACACTGAGGAAGGAGGAAGAAAGAAGAATAGAAGCGTTCGAGATGAAGTGTCTGAGATTGATAATGAAGATATCATGGACGGAAAAACGGACAAATGAATGGGTGCTGAAGGCGGCAGGAGTGGAGAGGAATCTGCTGAAGACAGTAAAAGAAAGAAAAATGATTTATTTCGGACATATCATGAGAAGAGAGGGAACATGCATTGAGAAAGACATCATGCAGGGCACAATGCCAGGAGACCGGAAAAGAGGAATACCAAGAACAAACTGGCTGGGCAACATCAAGGAGTGGACTGGATTGACATTCAAATCAAATCAAATCAAATCATTTTATTTGGCAACCAAATAATCAAGAAAACAAGAACAAATCGAATCAGGCATCAAAGAAAACAGGGTTAACAAATATAAAAAAAGCAATACTTAACTAATGATGCCAAAAAGTTAGAATTTGATTGCACAGGAGACCCAAAAGGGTCTTGCAACCCCGCTAAGCGAGTCCCCTGAGCGGTAGCATCAAGATGATGATGGCCATTGAGTTGCCATAGAGTGGTTCTGACATAGATTATGAGTCAAAATAACTATGGAAAAATAAAAAGCAAACACCTTAACATTGGGAGAAATGATAAGACTGACGGAAGACAGGAAGCGTTGGAGGAACATTGTACATGATGCGGCCGACCCTCGGATCGAGGATGGCTGAGAACAGAACAGAACAGAACATTGTTAATTAGTAACTAACCATTATTAATCAGTAACTAACTAGTACTATCATCATATTAATTAATATTGCCTCTACTTCTGCTGCTGCCACCACCACAACCACCACAAGCAGCAATTGCACCACCGGAACCTTAGTCTATACCGCCACCACACCTGCTCTTTTTCGGAAGGATAGATCGAGATAGAAAGAGTTGTATAAAATAGTAAGCTTATAGGACGGAATAGAATGGTACAGAATGGGGTGGGATGGTATAGAATAGAGAATGGTAGGAGAGAAAAAAGTTATGTTGACTAAGACAGATTTAGCAATGTTCGAACTAGTTTCATAAAATATTTGTTTCCACCAATGGAAATTAACATGCAATTCTTCTCTACTTATAATTGCGACAGAAACGCGGAAAAGAAAGAAGCGCCATCGGCAAAGGATTCGCAGTTTCCGGCGGAACAGAAAATGGGTCAACCGGAAGTTGATCACGTGACCGGAGAGCGTCATCTACCGACGAAATGCCAAAACATTTGCGCCATTGATCAGACGGAAGTCATAGGTTGGCAGGCGCTTTCACTGCTTTCTTCCATCATTCCACCATTCCAACTACTCAACTCCCTCCGTCCTTCTTTCATAAAATCACTCGTGATTAGAATGTTGCATTTTGTCTATACCACGTACACAAAAGTAGGCCTACGGATGGGTTTGTGATTTTATAATTATTGATGCAATTGAGAATATATATATACATATTTACTTGCCTTCTTACTTACCTATTTTTGTACCTACTTACTTGATACCTACGTGTCTACCTCGATTATAAGTAGCGCGGCTTTCTTGGAGGTGAAAACAGAAAGTTGATCAGGTGCATCAATCAATCGATCAATCAAGAAATCAATTATTGGATTGACAAATCAACCAACTAATGACGCATCAATCAACTAACCAATCAACCATCGATCACCCATCAATCAGCCATCCAATCGGCAACCACTCAATCAATCAACCAATCAGCAATCAATCAATTAATCAACCTCAACCAATTAACCAAACAATTAGCATTGAAAAAGACTGATCATTGTGCAGGTGCCATGGAGTTTGTGATCGGACTGGACACTTATGCGCAGAACGTCGTCAGCAAGAGCGAGCTGGAGGTCTTCCATCTCGACAGTAGGAGCATCGATCGTCTCGTCAACCGGGCCAGGAACTCATCGACATCCGGATACCTCGTCGACAGGGTCCACGAACGACTCAAGGCCAGGATGACCTTCGGGGCAGGGACAAAGGTTAGGTCGTGCAGTAAATCTAGACACAAGGTCACAAAAATAGAGAATGACAGGGATAGGGACTGGGCTGATTACGAGGACAACGACAAGGGCACAGATAAGAACAAAGATCACAAGGACACAGACATGGACAAAGACAAAGACAAGAACAAGGACAGTGATGAGGACAGGAAAATCACAAGGACACTGGGACGAGGACACAAACTATTTCAAGCACACGCAAACGGTCAAAGACGAGGACAAGTAAATCGATCCCTAAATATGAGAGATTGCTTATATAGCGCATATTACAGAAAACAGCGTAAGAATTTCCTTTGGAAAAGATGGACAAGCAATTTGGTTGTCTGTCTGGCCAGTTATTTATTGTCGCCAATATAAGTAAAATCTTATTTTGAACAAGTGCTGCGACACCTTTCAACCGCTGTCTCTTTTTCGCAGGTGGAACTCTACCGCCACCTGTCGGAGATCCTGGACGAACGGAAGCGGAAGGAGCTGCTTGACCAGAAGTCGCGACCAAAGAAGGATGATTCGGGTAACCGCACTGGTCACCCGACGGCCGGACCAGATGACCACCAGCGCTTACCATCCGGTGGGAGGTCAACGGCGCCGGGTGGTCACTCGCTGACGCTGACCGCCTACTACAAGTCGAACATAGCGGATAGGACTGGACGCTTCTCGCGGGCTTATCTGCAGTCGAGGGAAGGTGGATATGGAAGGCAGCAGACGGATCTATCCATCGGTGGAAGAAGGTTGATGATGGAAAGGGCGACACGGTTGTTGCCGAGGAGCAGGAGGGAGTTGGAGCACGTCGCTCTTGGTCTGAAGGACGCAAAGCCACCGAAGCCGAAGCGGAAGCACAACGATGCCATCCAACGATACCTCAGCACTCCACAGAACTCGTTCGTCGATCCGGAAAAGCTGGATCTCGTCCGAGGACTCATCCAGGAAGCGGACCAGGTGGTGGCGGATGGTTCTTCTCCGACCGGTACGATACGATCCGCCTTCTCCAGTGCAATTCGTCCAAAACCGGGTTCCGCTCAGCCGAACAGAACAGTTGGTTCCGCGTACTCGTACTCGAGGCGCGAAAATGGTACCAGAAGTGGGTCGAGTGAGAGCGAGGATGATGATGAGGAAGCCAAGGAGGTGTTACTGGGTCTTGAGGAAACAGTCAGCGATCTGAGGCTTCGAAATGTTGCCCTAAAGATCGGGGACCACCACCAAGAGCTGAACGAGGAGAGGAAACACAATATCTTCTTTTCCGTTTTCGATAGTCGTCGGATGCCAGCCGACAAGAAGCAGTCGATGATGTCGAAGATGTTCCTCCGACCGAACATGACCCCGGGGTCGACGAAGATCGCTTTCGACAAGGAATCGAGTGACGAGACCTTGACCTTCGTAGAGGACAAACTTAGAAGGTTCTACTCTGGATTTGAGACGAAGGAAAACGATTCGCCCGTCGTTCAGCAACTGAGAAGATTCAAAATAACGGTTCGTTGGTTGATTATTAATTATTCCTCTATTTATTTATTTATTTATTTACATATTTATTTATTCATATATTTATTCATTTATTGATTCATTTATTTATTCATTCATTTACTTACTCGTAAATGTTGGATGAATAATATAGCCCATACATTATTATGCATGACTGCATAACTATAAATAATATCGAATTTTAATCTAAATAGCTGAAGACAATTTCAATGAATTAATTCTTTTTCTTTTTCACGATGTCGATCGCCTATTTCCCAAGTAGCCTAAACTATATGGCTAATTAAGAAAATGTGAAATATTTTAGTGGACACTTAGGCGTATGTGATCATTTTCCATTTGCGGTTAGTGCTGATTAAGACATCCAAGATAACTAGAGAATCAATAATTAATCATAATTATAATTATTGTTTTCACTACACAAGCTCCCTGCCCGGTAACCGTCAAGGAGAGGCACCAACTCTACTCTCTGTGTTAAATGGCCACAAGGAGAGTAACTCTAGCCAATCGGCTATAGGCTACATATATAGCCCATACATTATTATGCATGACTGCATATCTATATAAATATGATACATTATGCATAACGTAATTATTATGATAAATGATAATAATATATCATATGCATGTATAAATTCACACTTAGCTATGAATCTGTATTTACTTTTGAACATTCATATGTAAGCTAATCATGAATATTCAGTGTGTTATTTATTTCTTCATTGCAGACAGCGGAGGATGCCCCCATCCCAGCCGGGACCGTCTACGTTTGTCGACGTCTCTATGGCAACCCAGCAAGCCGTAGCAGTAGCCATAGTAACCATAGGAACGACGACGCGCATGGCGAAACTGCAAATGGCAGACGGAAAGTGCGGCGCTATATGATTCCAAAGACGGCCTATCCTCTGTTGATAAACGCTTTGCCAAAGCAAGATGATATTAATAATATGGCGGAGGAAATGAAGGAAATGAGAAGACACTCAAAACAGAGCGGCATAAGTTCGTTCAGTTGGGGTGTAAAATTACACACTGCAAACCTAGAACAATAATATTATGTAGGCTATTCTTCGTGTAATCACTAGGCCTAATAGGCCTAGCGTATAGCCAAAAGAATTTCGGGGTTTCCAACGGTCGAAAACACACAGAATATGCCACAATTAGTTTATAAAAATTGATAGATTTCATGCATATTTGGGGGGGGGGGGGGTGAAACTGCGGCGCCTTAAAGACGTCCGTGGAAATGACCCTCCTCGAAAATTGTGAACGAGATTTTGTCGGGCGACTGTCTTATTCACTTCTTGGAAACTGTTTTCCTCGGAGTGCTTACGCTTGGAGCGCCTTTGAATGGCCATTACTGCCAGATGCACTAGGTTTTTTATATATTATAAATAGGCCTACCCAGATCGAATACAATTTTGTTCTGCGTCGACGGACATTTTCAGTACACGGATGAAGAAAATTCTGCCTAATTTAAGTTAACGGTTAATTAAATAGGTGACATCAGTCCAACGTTGATGGTAGGCCTAGGTATCAGAAGAAGAAGCCAGTACTGTTGTAGACTTTGTTATCAGATTATGTTTCAGAAGACATTTTAAACTCTGACAGATTGGAGAAGCACACATGATAACATAGGATACTTGAGCAAATAAATTTTTTGCAAGCGAAACCTTTGCCATCATTACTTCCATCGTTGCCATGGTATCAGCGTAACCATGGCATCAGCGTATAACTATAGCCGCGTGTAAACATCAAAACCCACGAGACGATAAGAAGATTGTCCTGCTACCTCGTTGACCTCTAGGCCGAATAATGGACCATTTAGTCCGGTACTATAGGCTATTTGTAGATGCCTATAGACCCTAACGCCTAGACCTGATTTTATCGATTATTAGTCTGACTGATGTTATCTCTGATTAGAGGAATCTGAGATTCTAGATATATTTTTCGAACGCATGATATTATTATCGTAATATTATTGTCTTCGAGGGTGCTGTGATACATATATTTTATTTTTATGCATATACACTGTGTCCGGAAAAAAGGGACCCATTTTGTAAATTTGAAAATAAATAGTAAATATTCAATGATTTTTATAATTCAAACACCATTTTAATCCTGACATATTTGTCTAACATGGGTGAAAATATAAAAGTTCTAGTCTCAACGATGACGTCATAATGACGTCATTTGCACAAAAAGTCAAATTTAAGAGATAAATGCGCAAAATCATACAAAATTTCAATATTTTTGATTTAATTTTTCAATATTAAATGTAGGTTTTATTTTATTTTTATGTCTGAATTATGTCAGACTGCAATTTGTGGTCAAAGTGTACACCGTTGGCCTCAACGTAAGCTTCATAACGGTTGCGCTAATAGCCAATAGCAGCATCGATAACCAGCTTTTCAAAATCCTCCCAGGCATTAACAATTCGCTCACGGAGTTCTTCAATGTCTCCTATCCTTGTGTTGTACACCTTCTCCTCCATCAGTCTCCAGATCTTATTATCAGCGGGATTTAAGCGGGCGGCCGTTTAGCGGCAAAAGATTCAGAGGAATGAAATCCGAGTCTCCTTAGTCAACAGTTCAGCATGTTGACGAACTCAGTGAGCTGAAGCACCATTTTGTTGAAATGTGTAGGCTATTGTTCCGAACATTCCCGGATATCAAGCATCAATTTTATATGGACCAGACGATCCCTGTAATAAGCTGCATTTATTTTCACTCTTGGTTCCATTAAATGGATTTCCGTTTTACCAAGAGCCAATATACCAACCGAAACCATGCATGACTGGCCGTCTAAATGAACTTTGATGCAAATGACGTCATTATGACGTCATCGTTGAGACTAGAACTTTTATATTTTCACAAATGTCAGACAAATATGTCAGGATTAAAACGGTGTTTAAATTGTAAAAATCGATGAATATTTACTATTTATTTTCATATTTACAAAATGGGTCCCTTTTTTTCCGGACACAGTGTATATACATTATATAATACATATACATAAACTTGTTAGCCCACATTAATATTAAACTAGGATCATATATATATATATATACGAGTTGTTTCTGCATGTGTGTTGCAGCTACCATGGTGATCACAATCATGATAAAACTGATCAGTCTCTATATACCACGGCTGATAAGCCATACAGGCCTAAACACATGCAATCTAGGACCAGAATCGTACATTTATAATATACAGGGGCGGATCCAGGGGGGGTCAATCCGGCCATGGCCCCCCCCCATTGAAAAATGCCATGGGACGTGACCCCCCCATTTGGTCCGAAATTAGCAATACGAATATGGGTACAATGGATATTGGCCCCCCCCCTATTCGAAAAATTGTATGGGACGTGGCCCCCCAACTCGGTTTTCAAGTTGAGGACTAAGGACTAAAAAAAAGGTCATCAACTTTTTGGCGGATGAAATGGTATGATTTTCCCGAAAATTTTTGCGGATGACTAAAAAACATTTTCTTATAAATTTTCTTGGTTTTTCCCAAGATTTTGGCCCCCCCCTTAAAACAGTTCTGGATCCGCCACTGATAATATACATATATATTATGTGACTTATATTCATATAGTACGGTGGCTACTGCATAGCAATCCAGAAGCTAATCTGTATCTTAGTTTGTTGTGGTTATAGGATAATACACTTTGTCGTTATGTTCAGAAGCTTATAATAAAAAATAGAAATAGACTTGCTTCACAATCATCAGACAGATTTGCGAGGTTTCCACGAGCAGCGATCGGGTGAGCACCGAGACATATTGTGTTTAATAATGGGTGACTGATGGGGTGACTGATGAGGTGACTGATGGGGTGACTGATGGGGTGACCTTGGGGTACCCAATCAAAGTGTGAAAGATTGTTGCAGTGCGTACGTTTTTTGGCATAGAAAAGGGAAGAGTAGTCAGAAATTCCGTCACTGGCTGTATTCTGCCATTGCCAGTCTCCGGCCTGGATAAAGGAGGAGGGTGACACTAATCATCTCTGATATGGCAGTGTCGTTGAACAGCAATAGACAATAAAAATCAATGATGGCCATGACGATGATGATCATTGATGATGATGACGAAGATCATGACTAAACTAATTTTTGATGGACAAGACAAAAGCTTCAATTCAATTAAAAATGACTTTTATTGCAGTAGTGGAGAAGGACGATCTGCCGAGGAACTGTCAAGCAATCAGAATCATTCGCAGAATCTCTGCAGAACACAAAAAGGAGACGACCAGCAATACCGAAGAGGACAGGACACTTAGAGACCCGGATCACTTCAGTAGACTTACAAATAAGACGAAATCAGGACCTAGTGAAATCGAGAACGAAGACAAGAAACTGTTAGGCTATAGCCTATAGAGTTCCGGAAAAACTGTTGACGAAATCGAAAAATTTAAAATCACGTTATTACGATTTCCGATTGACGTTTTCAGAGTTCACGAAAGGGAGAGACGTTGGTGCAGGTAACCAGAAGTTGCCCTCAGGAGAAAAAGCACCACATGTGCCTCCTCTGTTGAAGACATTACGACATAAACGCCACGTTCTTTAGTAGCCTAAAGCTGGAAGTAAAGGTGCAACATAGCCTACCTCTATTCTTGTGGAAACTTCTGAGAAACATTGTCGAAAATTGTCGACTAAGGCGAACACACAACCGTATAAATCAAACAAAAGGACTCTTTTGTCGGACGCTAATCCTCCATTGACCATCTTTGAAAGTTTGGACAACTCTTCTGACACGACGCAGCGCTCCTGAATAAGCTTGTGCCCTGCTATTACCTCACAGTTACTGTACGATAGCGCTTCATAAATTCAAAGTTCACGACTAAGATTTTCCTAAGGATATCTAGCCAACAATGGCGGATTGCTGTCCTGGGATCTTGTGGTCCATCCTCTGGTTCTTCGCTCTTCTCCTCGTCGGCTGGCCAGTGGGGTTCCTCGTCGCCTGGTTCTACGTCCTCATCGCACCCTTCTCCGCCTGCTTCGCGGTCTGCAAGGGCGTCTGTGAGGCCATTCTCAAGGTCGTTCAGCTGCCAGTCCTCTTCGCTGAAAACATGGTCCAGATGAAGGGCTGTGGATGATGAGAACAGGAACCCCAGAGCTACCCCCGCATTCTTATGACTACGGGGTAACCACATTGCAGGCAACGACTGTACATAAGCAAAGTACCTTTGAAATAGAATGGTGACGCAGGGCATGGAACTCTCTGCACGTGTCTGTGATTCGTGAAAGTGATTTGCAGTAGAACCGTAGATCTAGAAAAAACATGCATTTCTAAATTTCACCTTGTCGTATTCTATCACTATCACTCTAGTGTCAATAGGCCTACAAGCCCTACATGTTATTTTAGATTCATTTTGTGGTTTCTTTTAACCAATAGGCCTACATGTAGGTCTATGTTTTCTTAATATTAACTTTGTCGCGAACAAAAAGAGAGAAATTCGCTCGTTTTGTGGAAATCGGCATAGGCTTATTTCGAAATATGATGTTCCGGGTCATAAAATCAATGTCTAAATTCTAAAAGCTTAATAACCATTTTATATACTTTCTGCCTGTTTTGTCTGTTTAGCCTATCTGTCTGCATGTCGCCTGGCTACTTTTATTCCGTTCGTCAGTTGAATTAGCCTGCACTTTTCCTTTATTGTCAACTGTCAATCTAATCCAGAAGGTCAACTTTCCAGCTCAGGCAGATTCGCGTTATATCCACAGCCTCAGGCTTTGCCTCATCGCATTTTCCAGGCGATCTAGACTATTACCTGAGATTGCCATTTCGCACCACAAAACGATTGACTTTATTTCGTTATCTGACTTATTCCTTCGCAATAAAAACGACAAAATAGTTTCGTCAAATATCGTTTCCTATCGACTTTCATCGGTAAATCAAATATGGCGTACTGTCACGTGCGGCTAAGTGAAGTTAGTGAACCAATCAGAAGAGAGTGAATTCCACAGGTGGTGGACGGCCAGAGGCGCTCCGTGGAATAATCGACGTCTGGAATAATATTCTTCCATCAGTGAAGAAAATAGCTGCGTTGTCGTTTCCTCCAGGCTACTATTTCTTCTAAAAGATGGGATGCTACTCTTTCGTTAGCTTCAGGATATAATACTCTTCTCTTACCGGTTTCGAATCCTATGAATTTTAACATGTCTGTTGCACGCCAGCAATTCAACTAAAAGTGGTACGGTACAACAACACAACCAAGGCCGTATTTAGCCTAGCCTATATAATAGGATGTGTATTGGGTGCTTGAACGCCTCCGAAATGAAATATGTAACAATGAAATAATGTATTTACTAACACTCGATGTAAAAGCTAAAGCGGAGTTTGAATTTAAAGCTCTTATAGCCTAATCATGTGAAATTTTGCAATAGATTAGATCACGTCGAGCACTGTGGTGTAGTGGGATTGTTCGTTGCCTTGCAGATGAAAGGTCGCAGGTTCGAAATTCGAATCCACCTTAAGTAGCCTATGCCTAAATATAGGCCTACACAATTGAGGACCTGAATGCAAGCAGTTGCTTACTGGTAATCGGGAAATGAACCCTAGCCTAGCTGTTTAAGATGTTGCTTTTGTCGGGCATCGTTTGTACTTTGTATCCATGGCAGGCCTAATGATTTTTTGCTCGAGATGTAATGTCGATATCAGTTTCAGTATAATAAATATAGGCCCTCTTTCAATATGGGCTAGAACCGCTAGATACGATCGCATTGTAAAATCGAGACCATCTACAGTTCTACACTCTTACATTGACCTAGACTGGCATTGAGCGCGTCTTCTGCAGCCGTTGGCAAGTGCCCGATGACCGCATCGGACGTTTGACCAGTCAGTGCATGAACACGCAAACACAGAACGAACAGTTATAGTTTGACGGAGATGCAGACACGGATAGTTTAGAGAATGAGAATCGCAAGATAACCAAGAGAAAGACTTCGTCAAGGTGAGGAGAAGGACGGTTGAGGACAGTAGGAACCGATTGAGACTGGAGAGCAATTATATCCTATAGGTCATACGGGGAAAGGTCTGTTACAAATCTTCTGACAACTAGGCTAGTTGTTTGGTTGTGCTACTGCTGCTTGGTGTTATCGACAGCTAAACGAGAGGTAGGCAAGCTACCTCGCTGGAAATAATATCGTAGTCTATTATAGGCTAAAGCATGATTTTTATTGTTTTTTCCTGTTGAAATATCGTATCATCATCATCATCATCATCATCAAGAACCGAGGGACCAGTGCCCGTAGGTGCCCGCTGCCATCCTCATTATTCCTCGCCATTTTTGTCGTTCCATCGCCGCATGTGTCAGGTCTTGTATTGGCGCTCCGCACCAGTCGGTTATGTTGTCCAGCCATTCCTTGTGTGGTCTACCTCTTCTGTTGGTTCCCTCCATTCTTCCAAACACCACCCTCTTTATTTTTCTGTCCTCATTCATTCTACATATGTGACCAAATAGCTCCAGCTTCCTGGTTATTAATATCTGCATAAGATTTTCTGTGGCTTCTATTTGCTCATACAGTTCTGAGTTTTTCATCTTCTGCATCCATCCAACTCTCAACAATCGTCTGTAGCATTTCCTCTCGAAGGCTAATATCTTTGACTCCATTTCTTTAGTTATTGTCCAGGCCTCGCATCCATACATCATACTGCTGAATACACAGGTTCTCAGTACTTTTAACTTTGTTTGTAGATGTATGGATTTGCTCTTCCAGATTTTATCCAATGCCTTTAGTGCTGTCATTGCTTTCGCGATTCTCGCCCATACTTCTTTCTTGTTGTCTAAGTCGTGTGTTTTGATGCATCCTAAGTATGTGAATTTTTCCACGTTTTCTATCTGGTTTCCATCTATTTCCATCTTCTTAGACAGTTCTTTTGCTCCAAACACCATCGTTTTGGTCTTCTCAAAATTCATGTCAAGGCCATACCTTTTTCCTTATATATCCAAATATCGTATATCTATTATTATTATTTTTTTGCCCTGAGGTACTTCGTTCTCCCAGGGGCTTATAAAATATTAAAAGCAATGTTATTATTATTATTATTATTATTATTATTACTATTATTATTATTATTATTATTACTATTATAACCATCATTTATTTATGTTACAAACTGTGCAACGCCAACTGGCTGTGCTTGCTGAACAGTGAACGCCTGAGAAAACGCAGTCATAATGTACTAATAGATTGCCAACAGAAGCACACTAAAAACTAATGTATAGTGCATTTAATTATTAGTATGGCTGGTCGTCCTCGACCCCGGTTGGTATTATTACTATTATTATTATTATTTTATATATATATATATTTATATTATTATTATTATTATTATTATTATTATTATTATTATTATTATTAATATTAACATAATTGGATTGTATAGCAATGTTACAAAGGTAATGTGGATGAAAAGCAGATGGCATTCCCCGTTGGACTGCTACCGAGATTCTTTGAAGGAGGTAGCTTGTCTCGAGTTTCTCTTGTGTCGCCTAGGTCAACCTTCGTCCCAGGTCTAAGACAAAGTCCAGTCCTTACGTGCTCCAGCGGTTCATGATAATAATAATGATGACGATGATGATGATGATGATGATGATGACGACGATGATGATGATAATGATTATGATGATGATGATTATGATGATGATGATGATGATGATGATGATGATGATGATGATGATGATGATAATATGGCAGTAAGCTGAGCATAGATCTACATTCTACAGTAAGATGAAGAATCGGAAAATAAAGATAGAGATGAAGAGGAGGAGGAGGAGGAGGAGGAGGAGGAGGAGGAGGAGGAGGAGGAGAAGACAGATACAGAGACATACATGTAGAAAGACACAGACAGAGGTTGAATTGATCGAATTGTTTGCGGACGAGAGATGCAACAACACAGGTCGATTGATGTCGACAAATTCTCTTCTTAAAAGGATTAGTAGCGATCAGAGAACATAGACTGACAGAGAGACATAGAGACAAAGGGATGATAGGGAGCGAAAGATGGAGAGCGAGACAGACACAGACAAAGACACAGTGACAGACAGACAGACAGACAGACAGACAGACAGACAGACAGACAGACAGACACACAGAGAAACAGTCAAAGACAGACAGACAGACACACAGAGGGAGAGGGAGACACAGAGAGAGAGAGACAGAGAAAGGAATGGGTCGTCCACATCTCCACACACACGTTGTCCACTTAACCCGACTCATCGTGACCGAGCCGTGTAGCCTAGCACTAGTTTATCAAGCCTATGATATGCAAGCAGAATGTACTACATGTATCTTTATAATTATTAGACCTACTGTAACACACAATCGCACGCTCGCTCACGCACACAAGTAGTCAAGTCCACATAATTACTAATAAGCTTTCATTCTATTAGGGTCTCTGAGTCTCTCACCTATATTGAATTATTATAATTATAATAAATTGCAAATAACATCAATATTATTACGTTAATACGTTATTATACATGTAGGCCTAATCGTCATATAATAGAAATATGATACAGGCCTATTATAAAATTGTAGAAATTATCTATAGTCATTACTATAAAATAATATAGATAGTAACTATGAATTTATATGAATTTATACGGTGCCAGTCCCAAGCCTGGACGACAGAGGAGGGCGTCGCTAAGGACCTTTGTTTTCACACATGCAGCGTTGTCAAAGTGAAATTAGGTCTATCCTACATTAAAATAATAAACTCCAGCTTTGTTTCGTCTTCTAATTATTAGACATAATTATTATGTCGATGTGAAATGCTGTTGTTTCAAGAATGTCAATGTCTAAAAATAATTAATCATTAATTGTGATTTACAACATTGTAGGCCTACAGCATCGACCTACATATGCTACATATTACGCCATATAATGGCGTTTTAAAGGTGTCAACATTTTTAATCGTTTCGGAGGCTGTATTCCGCGGAACACCGGAGTATTGCATTGCATTGTATTGTATCTTTAAATTTATATAGCGCCTCTCGATAACCGCAATGAATAAAGGCAACCATGCACTAACAATTGTACGGCTAAGGCAATGGTTCCCAACCTTTTTTGACTGTAGGGCCACTTTTTCTAAGTTGGAGGACACGAGGGCCACTTTTTTTTAGTTAAAGGACATTTGGGCATTTAGGGGGCCACAATGCTAAAATTTAATTAACTAAAAGCATATGAAATTGTTATAGGCCTAATTGATTCAAAGTAGAATGTCTTATGCTTATAGATTTCAAAATAAAATAATTTGTAATTGAAAATAATTATGTGTTTCATCCTGTCCAGATTGTTCATCTATATATATAAAAATGAAACTTTCCAATAGTTTGTGTAAAGTGTTCTCGAAACGTACCGCACAGATTGTTTTGAAAATTTCACAAAACCTTCCATTCCTATCAGAGAGTTTCCAACTTTTTTTTCTCCGAATAAACGCAATATTTTCCACAAAAAGTGAACTTTGCATTCCGCTCCACCGCCATTTGCAAATTAAAAACCGCACGTTGCCTGATTCACAAACGCCTTGACAGTGACTGCGACCATGCAAACGAAACATGAATGAGGTTGCATCCCATGACGTCATAAGCGATTCCCATAATTAATTTGCGGCCTTCTTGGTTGAGGGAGGAAAGGAGCGGAGGGGGCGGGACGGAGGGGGAGGGGAGGGAGGCGGCGGGGAGGGGGAGCGGGACGGAGGGGAAGAGGGAGGGGGAGGGGAGGGGGAGGCGGAGGGGGAAGGGGAAGGGAGAGGGGGAGGGGGAGGGGCAGAGGGAGGGAGAGGGGGGAAGGGGAGGGGAGGGGACAGGGGAGGGGAGGGGGAGGGGGAGGGGGAAGGGGAGGGGGAGGGGAGGGGAGGGGGAGGGGCGCGGGGAAGGGAAGGGGGAGGGGGAGGAGGAGGGGCGGGGGCGGGCGGGGGAGGGAGCGGACGGCAGAAGCGAGCGGGGGACGGGGCAGAGGGAGGGGGGAGGGGGCGAGGGGGCGGCGGAGGGGGCGGGGGGACGGGGCAGCGGGAGGGGGAGGGGAGGGGGAGGGGGCCGGAGGGAGGGGGGGAGGGGCAGAGGGCGGGGGCGGGGTCGGGGGAGGGGGGAGGGGGAGGGGAGGGGGAGGGGGAGGAGGAGGGGGAGGGGAGGGGAGGGGGACGGGGAGGGGAGGGGGAGGGGGGGAGTCTTTTCTGCCACAGCAACGCGTGGCCGGGTACAGCTAGTTTTTATATATTTTTGTTAATTCTTTGAGAGACGAGGGCCATTTTTGAGGCCTGGCGGGCCATTTTTTGAAGCCTCGCGGGCCACATTTGGCCCACGGGCCACGGGTTGGGAACCGCTGGGCTAAGGCCTACACACGCTATATTACGCCAGGTAATTACGTATTACGGTGGGTAAATCCCAATACAGGCCCATTGACTATAATTTGATAGCTTTCTTTAACTAATCAAGTTTTCGCTTTTATTATTGTCTGATTAATTTGTGATACGTGTGATGCTTTGCATAACCTTATTCCTGCTTTAGTGTGCTTGATACACATGGACCAACAAAACCCTAATTGATTGATTGATTGATTGAAGAAATAGCATCATAGTTTTTTTACAATTCATTGTTCATCCTGATTAAATGAGACTTTATTTTGTGACACCGGCTATTATAGACGCCGCGGTTCTCATCGCGCGCGGTTTTAAAATATCCGTTTTGTGCGCGCAGTTTTGCGCGTGTCTTTGACAGTAAACCATCCTTCGTATACTAATAATGCACATCAATAATTAGCATAGCATTGTTGACGCCGCGGTATCGCACAATGTTTGAATGCTACGCCTTATATAGCGACGGAAATAAACGTTCTAATGGTATCTAAATAACGAGGGCATATTCTATAAATCCGTGTGTCGCCAACTGAAAAACTGGTCTAGTACCTTGCTCATAAGTGCTGTAATATGCCGATCAATTTTCTGTCCAGGGTAACGGCCTCTGTTGTCATAGACCCTGGTCAAATCGGAATCCTCCTCCTCCTGTAAGCTTATGCCGCGACACACTGGTCTGCTGATAGAGCTTTTGGCATGGCCGGATTAAGGCATGTTCAACATGTTCGGCCACACAGGGGCCCCCACACTTTAGGGAGCCCCCACACATGCGGGGAAGAAAAAATTTGAGGGAAAATGGTAGGCTATATTCTGAAAAAATTTCGACCGAACGACTAAAAAAAAGGTAAAAGAGGTCATCAGAATTTTGGCCGAAGATCCACACAAAATTTTCAGAACAGGGCCCCCACATTTCTTAATCCAGCTCTGGCTTTCATAAGTGCAAAGAGAGACATACCTACAATTCACTGGTCTCTTTCATTGACTTTATAAAATAAGAAATTATTTCATAGATGCACATTTTCGACTTTTATTTTTTTACATTTTAAAGAATAGTTTCTCATTCACGGTTATTGAAGTAATATATGAATTTAGCTGCTTCTGTAACTATTCTGGGTGGCGCAACCTGGACCCAGTGAAGAACAGTGGATGTGGTAATCAGAGAAGAGCCAAAACTGGCCAGAAACCAGCCCCGTAGCGGGGAAGGCCAGTGTCACGATCCAAAGTCCCGGCCCGGGAGAGGAATGAGAGGAAGTGAACCCGTTTGTCAATTGGGGATAGAAGCCACTGCATGTGTTCAAAAGTAAATACTCTTGCGAAATTAATCTATTCTATGTAATTTATTTGCTCACCTTTCCTCTCCACGTCATCATTACGGAGATAACAATTCATTCATTCATAGGCCTACATTCATTCATTCATTCAAGTATTTATATAGCGCCTCTTCAAGAAACCTACTCAGAGGCGCTCCCGACTCCAGCACGGCCAAACAGAACAGTTTTTAAGTGCTTATAGAATGTGTCAGAGGGTGATCTATGGAACAGGAAGATGTAGTTGCAATTTCATTTCTTAAGCACTCTCAGTTATGCCTCAGTGCTGTTTATCATCGACGACGCTAACTATGTGTACTTGTAGGCTAGGTATCTATGGTCCCAATATTTTCTGTCTTCTTTTGTGCATCTTGTGCTGTCTGTTACGTAGGTGATTGCTTTAAAAAAAACTTCATTTAGGAGCTTTTAAAAATGCGCATAGACAATCCTTAAAAACTAGTCTTCGAACGAGTCGCTTGGTGCTGAACTTCATGAATTACCGATGACTTGCTATGCAGCTTGTCTATTTGTCCCTCTGTCTCTGTGTGTCTGTCTGTCTGTCCATCCATCCGTCTGTCTGTATATTTGTGTGTGTGTGTGTGTGTGTGTGCGCGCGTGTTTATTTTGCAACTGTCGTATTTAATCACAAAAACAGGTTGGAGAAACACAGCATATTAAGCATAATAATTATGCACAAAACTGTTACTCTGTCTCTCGCGCTCCACAGTTAGACAGACAGACAGACAGACAGACAGACAGACAGACGCACAGCCAGCCAGCCAGACAGATATAGACGCAGACATACACAGACACACAGAGACAGAGACAAAGACAGGCAGACTTTCATGAACTGCATAATTTAGTTACATGTAGATAGCCAATTAGCCATGTTCTTATTCAGTTCTTTATGAGACGCAAAACAGTTGCTATAATTTATAGGCTAATATTATAAAGAGTTTCAAAGAATTCGCACACACTGTCAATATATTTATTATAGGCTACACACAGTCTGAGCATTTCAGCCACATTAATTTTACTCATTTTGCACGTCCATTCATCAGACATTTCTTTCTCGAGTACAACAGCGTCCCACTCTTCTCTTCCACTTTCATATCAGCCACTCCTGAGTCCTGACATTCTCCCAGCGTCGTTAAGACATCACTTGTCTGACTCTCCAGCCGTTGGCAGCGTATAATGATGCGACGATGAATGATGAACAGCGACGACTAGAACAAAACCGCACCCGACACAGTGTTGAACGAAAAACGCGTCCTCAACGCGCAATCAGAGACGTCATTGTGGCAGTGCGTCATAATCATATAATATCTATGGTCATAATAATTGCCGCAGATCTTTCGCGTCGCGTTGCTCTTTGTTTAGCCACGCGCCCATCCATCTTCCACCGTAGACGATATATAAAATGATATATATATATACAAATTATACAATATATATATATATATATATCTAGAGTCACGTGTTCTGTACTTCGTCATTACTCCATCTGGTGACAATCTTGCGCCACCTGGGGACAAGGGGGTTTCCTGTCTAGCGTAATTTGGCAGCTTGTTGCAGGGATTATTTATTGAGCTATATAGAGACTCGTCAAGCGAATTCGCCACATGCGTAAAAACATACATAGTATAATACATACATGCTATTATGAGTTTATACTTGCATAGGTGCATGTATAGGCCTACATGCATGCATTCATACACAAACGCATACATACATGCATACAAGCAAGTATACATGTATGTATACGTATATACATATACATGTATGCATGCATGCATACGTGTATGCATACATGAAAACATAGTACATACATTGCAGCTTCTCGATAGCCTCTAAGACATATCTAATTTAACACCTCGCTCGTACAAATCCATCGTATTTATCATGTGCTCTATAAGTATTATCCGTATGTATGTAAATACAAAATGTCTTGTCTATGTAGTGGATTATTGTCTTTGAGCGAACTACAGTCTTTAGGATCGTGGACCCATAAATCTGGGGGCAAGAAAGCGGACCGCGGGAACTGATATTTATGGTGGCAAATTGGTCTTTATCTCATTTCACGAATGTTCTAAATAATACTCGAGTGGGTTAAGCCCGGTTGAAAGGAAGACAATAGTCGATCCACAAGACAAACACACTGCCGCAATAGAATGGCACTATTTATTTATAGGCTCAGCTATGATATAAGTAACGCATGGTTGTTCGTTTTGCTGTTTCTTTCGATCGGAGCACGTTCCAGAGTATCATGGACTTCCTTCTGTTCAGTCATAAACTGCACATGTAACTCCATGCATGCAGATTGCATTAGGTTGTTACGTGGACGTATTTCTACGCGTGTGGAATGCATAAAGTCATAACATGGACATTGGACGTGCATCTATAATCTCTATGCATGTGGACTGCTTGAGACCACGACTGCGTACTGGTCGATAGCTGCATAACTGTTTGCAAAGTATGCTGCTTAGGGCTGAGCAAGAATTATAGTTTACTTATACTGTTTTTACTCTCGCATGTCTACCTTTATGTTTGATGAACTTTATTGGCTTCCTCTCTGTGCCGGTGACACGAAAAGGATTATCCCCCCAAAAGCTATCCGGGGGGATGAATTAATCTATCCCCGGATGGAATTAACCGGTCTAGACTATCCGGGGGAATAAACCATTCTATCCCATTTTTTGAAAAATGTGTATAATTAAAACAATTATACTCTAATCAAAATTTAAAGTGACTCTAATTGTTTTAAGTGACCTAAGCAATGCCAAGAGAAAGGCAACTCGAATTTATTTAGTGTCTCCGAGTGTTTTTAAGTGTTTTAAAACGTTTTAAGTGCTATAAAACAAAGCAAAACAAATTATAATTATCTAGTAGGAATAAACATACCTGTTAGTGTCATTGTTCAAAACAAAGCAGATGAAAAATAATTTGCAAAAATAAAAGCACGCGGAAGTGTTTTTTTCGACTTTTCCTCATTTTGGAGGATACTTTTAATACGGGGGGGGGGGGGATACTCTATTTCGTGACACCGGCAAACATTATTCAAGATCCTCACTCTGATCATAAAAGATCAACGGGGTTTTGTCCCAAAATATCTGACTAATGTTTTACTTTGTCCTCACTCGGCTTCCTCCCACCGTCCACTTCGTTCATCCAATAGATTTGACCTCTTGGTTCCTCGGTCTAGAGCTGCTATGGCTCAGTCTCGATCATTTGCCTCAATTGGTCCTTCTCTTTGAAATGCGCTCTCCTTCTGTTCGCTCTACACTTCTTTCTGGTAGTCTCTCCTCTGCTTTGTCTCTTCTCATAACCTGACTCTTCTCACGGGGTCTTGCGCACTGGGAGCGCCTCTGAACGGTTCACCCTATTAGATACGCTTTATAAATGTTTAAATACAATACAATACAATACTATACTATACAATGCAACACAATTACAGTACAACAGAAGTGCAGCAAGACTCCATAGTAGTGGGGTGAGTACCGGTTCTACATCACCACTCGCTCTCTAACCGCTTCGACCCTCCTGAGGCTGATTGAATAATTTATTGTTGATGACTGCAGGTGTGAGAAGATCCAAGCCAATATGTCATCGTTGCCACTGGCTGCGGATGCTGCGATGGAAAACAATGATGATGACGAACTGGAGGAGGAAGAAGAGGAGGAAGAGGAAGATGGCGTTGATGTTGACGAGCGTCTGGTCGGCAACGAATCGAGTGCCACGTCATCGGTCAACTTCAAAAACTCAGATTCAAAGGTTAACTGCCCATTAACATATATATATATTATTATATTATTTTATGGATGCATTTATATTTGATTATAAAAGTATATGTTTATACTTATATACATGTACTTAGGCATCACACGAATAAAATTATGTCTATAGATGCGCCTTTAATATGCCTATAGTTTTCTCAGATGCGTTTTATCGCAACCCTAAACCGTAAACCGTCTTTTTCAGCCGAGGTTGGGTTGGGAACGCTCCTGAGTACTGAAGAAGCGCTATATAAAACTCCGTCATGACTGAATGAGCGAATAGCTTTTGATTTCGAATCAATTTAGCACATTCCAGAATTGTTGCACTTTCCTTTTCTTCCATTGGCTTCCAACAATGAATAGGCGGCGTAGGCCTAGTCTTCTTCTTCTTCAATATAAATGTTCGTTACGCGCTGCGGAATGCCTAAAATGTTTTAAACAAATTCGTTGACATGCTCAATGTAGATGAGAAGAACGGGAGAAGAGGTACAGACAACTACAGCATCTATGACAACTTCCGGTAGATTTAGTCGGGTTCTACATCTTCGGGGAATCCCTTCCGGAACCATGGAGTCTGACGTCATCAGCATCGCTGTTCCATTCGGAACCGTTCGGAACCTCGTTCTGGCTCGCAGACGGAACCAGGTTACATTACATTACTTCGATTCGATTACATTACTTGAGACTTCTATGGCGCCGGGGCATGGGCTGTGGTTGAAATTTGTCGGCTATATTTATCGTTGTTAGCAATATTTATTGTTTCGTCTGCACTTTTCTAATATTTTTGCGCCGTTTTATTTATTTATCACTTAATTTTGTTTCTGACTTGTTTATTTGATTGCTATTTTTTGCTGTTAAAAAATCTTCTCAGTTGTTCCTTTTGCTACTCTTTTAAATTAATCTCTGGCCATAGGCGTAGGAGACGGGGGTCCAGGGGGGCAAATGCCCCCCCAAATTTCGGGCAAGTCTGATTTTTCGGGCAACCAGACCCGGAAAAATAAAAAAGTTTTTAAACAAAATTACTTTTTTTAATTTTTCCGGGTCTTTTTGCCCGAAAAATCAGTCTTGCCCGAATAAAAAAAGGTCGTTAGACCTTTCGGGCAAAAAGTAACGGAAAATTTCAGAAGATTTCGGCCGGATGACTAAAAAAAGGTCGTCAGAATTTTCGGGCAAACGTAACGCAAATTTTTCTTAAGATTTTGGCCAGATGAAAAAAAAATTTTCGGGCAAAAGTCTCATTTTTGCCCCCCCAACGTTGAAATCTCCCCTACGCCTATGTCTCTGGCTGTTCTTTCGATCCATTTGACTGTTCTGTATATTGTTCACCAATCATCTGTATCCGATTCCGAGTATTTATGTTGTTGTTGTTCTATTTGTTGCTAGTTTGGTTGCTCTATTGTATTTATTTTTTATTACGTTCTTATTCTTTTTTATTTCCAGGTTGATTGCCCTACGCACTCTACGAGACTATACGCATTGTTATCTTTTCGTTGCTCAAGAGAATGTTCAATTTAATTTATTCTTTCGATTGTTCTTTCGATTGTTCTTTTGAGTGTTCTTTTGATTGTTCTTTTGAGTGTTCTGTAGATTGTCCTTTTAGTCCATGTTTAATTGTTCTTTTGATTGTGCTGATGAATGTTTGAAGGCACTGCTTGAGATGGAGTCTCTGTCATCAGCCGAAATGGTGGTGAGGCACTACAACCAAAGACCAGCGATGATGAAAGGTCAATTGGTTCACATTCAACATTCGAAGCATCAGCAGCTGACGGTCGACATAGAACAAGCGAATAAATTCAAGGTGATGTTTGCTTACTTACTATTTTCATTGTTGCTATTTTTAGGGAGGCTTAGGGTAATGGTGAACACTCAGGAATGAAGAGCTCACGGATGCTGGATCGCTTCCCACTACCCTCCCAAATCTCCACTCAACCTTCCATTCGGCAGATGGCGTTGGTAAGTTGAGCAGTTGGTCGCGATAGGCGCCTTGCATGGCTGCCGACAGTTACATTTGACTTGTGTAATAACTTGTTATCGTCCGTCATGCTCTAATTTTAATCATTCTGCATTGTGTCAGTTTTTAATTAAGAGATCATTGTTGTTATTTTTTTTACCTAAAGTAGAGATTACAGGCTAATGCATTTGGCTTTTGCGACTTTTCAGGCTCTTCTAGAAGCTGAGGCTGACAAGTTTCGAGAAGTCGCAGCACCGACTTCAGTGCTACGAGTCGTCGTGCAGAACATGATCTACCCCATTTCACTAGAGCTGGTGCATCAGGTCAGAAGTCACCTTCAGATCACTGAGAATCATGTATGTGGATGAAAAAGGACTTCTTTAATGCCACCATAATTTGTTTAGTTCCTTCCTCCATCTCTCATTCCTTCCGTCCTTCCGTCGTTTCTTATATTCTTCCTTACTGCTTGATTCCTTCTATCCTTCCATCGGTCCTTCTTTCATAACAATATAAAAAAAGAGGGTGGGGGGGGGGGGTAAAAATCGTCAAAAATTGTGTGACGTCATTCATGGACAACCCCCTTAAAAACAGTTCAGTGAGTCTCGCTTCTTTTTCTGTATCAATGCCTCGACAAACTGATCTTTGCTATTTAACCTTCATGAGTGCAGTCGGTATTTCTCGCACCATCGACTGATTTGCCGACACCGGTGTTATGAACGCTGGTGATCAATTATAAACCACTTTGAACGAACGATGAATGTTGTCTGCTAATGCTACCCGAAGTGAATAGCTTATGATTAGCCTAACAATCAATTTGGCACACTATAGTGTATACAGAATGGGTGCGCTTTCTTTTTCTTCCATTTGGCTTCTCATGTCCAACAATGAATAGTCTTCTTATTCTTCATCATATACATGTATCCAGACACAAACTGCGGAACATTTAAGCAAAATTGAACTGAAATACATTGATAACTTTAAAAACTTCAACAGCCTTTGTTGCTATAGGATATCGTTAAACTGCTGAATAATAAATAATAAAGATGAAGGCTGTTGTGTCACGTGCAGATATTCTCGCGATTTGGTCAGGTTCTAAAGATCGTCACTTTCCGAAAGAATGGTCAGTATCTGATCTTCATATTATATTATTCTGATAGTAGCGACCTTCATTGATCTTCAGTTCCATCAAACAATAGCGAGTAACCTGCCGTTAGTTATCTCTTGCTCTTCGAGTTTGCTTGATCAGATGATCAGATTGATCGTTGACTTATTGATCGTTGACTTCTTGATTAGTAAATTATTGATCGTTGACTTATTGATTAGTAACTTAGGGCCTATTGATTGTTGGCTTATTGACAATTGACTCATTGATCGTTGACTTACTGATTATTAACTTATTGATTACTGACTTATTGATTGTTGACTTATTAATTATTGACTTACTGATAGTTGACTTATTAAGCTTAATTATTATTTACTGTTGAAGAAAAAATCATGTACCTGATTCCTGTGCAGATACTTTTCAAGCACTCGTACAATTCCAGGAATCACAGTCCGCTAAAGTCGCAAAAGTGGTAAACAATATATATATATATATATACATACTAAAAAACTTGTAACGAAATGACTGGCAACAACAACAACAATTATGATACAGAACTGCAATGATAATCACATAAATTTGAATTGTTAAATTTGGTTACAAAACAACCATTTTGATTGATTGATTGACTGATTGATTGATTGATTGATTTATGATTGAACCAATCATCCTTTCAATTAAATGAACTAAATGAACTAAAATCAATCCTTTTATTCAAAGGCTTCGATCGACGGATTTAATCAACGAATGAATTAGAATCGAATGTTGACTTCTGTTGTGCGGTGTGTGGTAGGGTCTAACGGGGCAAAGCGTCTATCGCGGTTGTTGTACACTGCGCGTTGACTATTCACGTTTGCGATCGCTAAGCGTCCGTTACAATAACGAAAAGAGCCGAGACTACACGAATCCTCTACTGCCACCTGGTGAATCAATCCCACTTCATATCGATTGTACCTCCACATCACAGTTCAGTCCATGTAAGAATACTGGTCTGTCTGCTTGTGTGGGTTCGTCTGACTCCTTTTGTCTGTCTGTTTGTCTGTATGTCTGTCTGTCTGTCTGTCTGTCTGTCTGTAATCGCTTTGTTCGCTCATGCACTCGTTCATTAATTAGTCAGTTAACGCCACAATTAGTTAATTCCTTAAGAAATAAATAAAGTCATTAATCATAGTTACTTATTCATTTATTCGTTCTTTTATCTGCGTTTAATTTATCCATCCATCCATTCATTCATTCATTCATTCAGCTGATAATTCAGTTTTAGTCAGTTTCTCTTCCCTGCTTAATCTCTTTCCTTTTTTCTCGTGCATTTAACATTACTGGACCAAGTGCATTTAGGACAGTTCAATGGAAAACCGCATCATGTACAGTGCGTGATCACTCAATCGTAACCCAGTGATCACTCATACGTGTCATTCCGCATTAATATTCTTCAGTTCTCCAGAGACTGCAACTGATTCCATCTTACTCTGCGGCAGCCACCCTTCAACTGATTCCACCATCCTCAGCAACTGCGTTCTCATACGGAACCATCTCAACCGTTCAAGGTGTCGTCGTTCGTAATCGTAATCGTAATCATGAATTTATTTAACGCCACGTCAAAAGAAGTTGTACTATAACCGTTAACCATCATTACCAACTCATAACCATTGTCATTCATTCATTCATTCATTCATTCGTTCGTTCGTTCAATATGAGAATTTGCATAGCGCCTTTTCAAGAAGACTGCCCAGTAGTATCTAGAGGCGCTCCAAGCTTCAGCGCGGTCAAATATGATGGGGGGGGGGGGATGCCTGAAAAGTTGTTCTAGAAAGGGAGTGGAGAGTCAAGGGAGAGCAATTTTCCTATCAATATCTCAATGACCTCCACTAGGTTTCTATCACCACTACCACCATTACCACCACTGCCATATTGCCAAACTTTCAATTATAACTACGACTCGGCCACCATTGGGCCAATCGTCAACATTAACCAATAAAACAAACACTCGCAAACCAGTAAGTGATAATAATAATAGGCCTAATAATAATAATAATAATAATGATGATGATGATGATGATGAAAATAATTTAAAAAAATAATCACCACCACCACCATCTTCGTTTTAAGTCCTTGTTATTCTTTGTTCATTCTTTGTTTGTTCTTTAAATTCTTTCAGCCCCAGTTTCTAAACTCATCAATTCTTCTTCCTCTACTACCTCTTCGTCATCACTCTGCTGCGTCACATCCGGTCCAGCGTTACATCATCCGGGTAACTGTCTTCTGAGACTTCCGTCGATAGGAAGTACTTCCGGGGTCGAAGGTCGTTCCTGCAGCGTCGCACTGACGACCAGTGTTCTCATTGTGTCCTATCTGAACGAAGAGGTAAGACGGCAGACCAATGACGATGATGATGACGATGACGATTATAATGATGACAATGATAATGATGATAATGATGACAATGGCGACGACCACGACGACGATGGCGGCCACGGTGGTGATGATAACAACGAGGATGACGATGATGACGGTGGTGTTGATGATGATGATGATGATGATGATGATGATAATGATGATGATGAAGATGATGATGATGAGGATGATGATGATGAGGATGACGATGATGATGATGATGGTGATGAAGATGATGATGATGATGATGATGATGATGATGATGATGACGACGATGATGATGATGATGATGATGATGACGTTGATGATGATGATGATGATGATGATGATGATGATGATGATGATGATGATGATGAAGGTGAATATGAAGATTAGGATGATGATGATGATGATGACAATGGCGACGACCACGACGACGACGATGGCGGCCACGGTGGTGATGATAACAACGAGGATGACGATGATGACGGTGGTGTTGATGATGATGATGATGATGATGATGATGATGAGGATGATGATGATGAGGATGACGATGATGATGATGATGGTGATGAAGATGATGATGATGATGATGATGATGATGATGACGACGATGATGATGATGATGATGATGACGTTGATGATGATGATGATGATGATGATGATGATGATGATGATGAAGGTGAATATGAAGATTAGGATGATGATGATGATGATGATGACAATGGCGACGACCACGACGACGACGATGGCGGCCACGGTGGTGATGATAACAACGAGGATGACGATGATGACGGTGGTGTTGATGATGATGATGATGATGATGATGATGATGATGATAATGATGATGATGAAGATGATGATGATGAAGGTGAATATGAAGATTAGGATGATGATGATGATGATGATGATGATGATAATGATGATGATGAAGATGATGATGATGAAGGTGAATATGAAGATTAGGATGATGATGATGATGATGATAATGACGATGACAACGAGACGATGATGACAACGATGACGATGATGGTAACGATAGATGGTGATGATGATGATGATGATAATGACGACGACAACGAGACGACGGTGACAACGATGACAACGATAGATGGTGGTAATGATGACATTACATTACGTTTCGGGTTCTTGATTATGTTAACAGCATCAGGCGCGGATTTAGAGGGGGGCGGAGCCGGCGTACGCCCCCCCTAAACCTGCCGAACTGACCTAAAACTAATATAATTGCAATTTGGGAATAGGATGCTTGAAGTAGCTGGACCGGCAGAATGGAGCTCTCTTACCGGAGCTCTCTTACCTACTTACCTGAGTTGCTAGCAGACGTTACCCACGTGACCAATGACTTTTGCCGTGACGTCATTCACAAAGTTCATGTGCAGACAAAATTTACGTAAATAGAAATTGGTCAATTTAAAAATAATTTTTATGTCGAGTGGTCCGCCGTCAAAACGGCTTAAATAAGCAGTTTTATCATTCGCGAATAAGCCGACTGCCATTGGTAAGACATAAGCCTATCTTAGGCCTAATTACCCAAAAGCAAATCAAGGATATAGAACTAGGCCTACTCCAGGGCTTAAAGTGTGGCAGGGACGGTCATGGACGGCGTCCTGGCACTTATTTTTGAGGCAGGACGCCGTCCTATGACTTATTTGGCCAGCACGGTCATCCATGACTGCATGGACGCCGTCCGACGGCGTCCATGCAGGTACGGACGACCGGCCATGACTGCCTAAAAATGGCTCCATTTGAGGTCGACACAGCCAAAAATGCGCTGGTCGCTGGGGCTCCGCCCCAGACCCCGCTGGGGCAGCTTACGGTAAAGACAAAACAAAACCTTTCTCTTTTACAATAACATTTTGATTTTTATTGTTATCCTGGTAGCTTGCGACACTGAAAAACGACTTATTCTTGAAGTTTTCGCGACTTTATCGTTCACAAATTGCTGGTAAACAAGAGCCTAAAATGGCTCCATTTGAGGTTGACACAGCCAAAAATGCGCTGGTCGCTGGGGCTCCGCCCCAGACCCCGCTGGGGAGCTTACGACGCTCCCCCCAGACCCCCTAGTCGGGACGGGCTTCGTGCCTTCGGCACTCGCAACTTCACGCCTTCCGCGCAGCCATTCACGACCAATTGCAATACAGCGTCCTAGCACTTCTTTTTACACTTTGAGCACTGGCCTACTCATGTAATCATTCTCTTAACGCTCAGTGGCGTGCGGTCCATGGATGAGGCGCATCAACATTGTGACAAGGACATCAAGTTAGACATCGATGACATTATCAATGCCTACGCCATCCAAGGAGAATGACACTGCTTAATCCACTTGCATGTGACACTTAATTATTTCCTTTTTGGATCAAAGGTTGCATGATCAAAACCGATAACTGATTTATAATGGTTTCACTGTTAACCTTCAATGGAGACCAGTGGTTTTATAAGAGAAACTATATATTTTTTTAAAGTTCCATAACATTTTCTATAAAAAGGATCATTTTTAGGTTTGCGTGATCTAATTTCATATATATATATATATATATAGCCTATATATATATATAGGCTATATATAGGGATCATTACAATTACAATTACAAATTACAATATATTTACGCCCCCCCCCCCCTAACCAGAAATCCTGGATCCGCCCCTGAGCATGGTAACATGACTGAGTTTTTGTTTTGCTTTAATTGGTTGGTTGGTTGGTTGGTCGTGTTGAAGATGGTGACACCAGACGCTCTCTTCACTCTCTTTGGTAAGACGATTTTCTATGCTGATTAAATGATTGAATTATAATTATATTGAATTAAGATATAAATTATAAATGATGAATCTAATTTATGAATTATGAATTTTAATTAAACCCAGTAAGACGATTTCATGCTGATTGAATGGTTAATATGAATTATAATTATAATGAATTATGATATAAATTATAAATGATAAATCTAATTGATGATTATGAATTATAATGAATTACGATGGAGTAATATATGGGAGGACACGATACAACAAGATCTGACGCTGCTCATTGCTCAAACTGAAGAAGAAAGACACTGGAGACAGATTCAAGTGGAAGTTGGATCCGAGTGGCTGACCCCTCGCCAAAGAGACATTAATCTGAGCATGAGGAGAAGAATGAATAATAAATATATAAATATTATGATGAATATCAACGATGAAGCGAACCCTGAATATAAATGATGAATCTGATTGACGAATACGAGTGATGAACCTTTTCTGAATATTTATAACGAAAGCTACGGATATCAATGATGAACATTATGAATAATGATAGTAATAATATTACTAGTAGAGACTTAGTAGTAATAACAGGCAAAAGGATGATAAATGCAAATAATTCAGTCTATGAATAGACATGAACTTTGTGAGCTTTGTAAGTTTTACATGTCATTCCAATATAATCGGCCTAGTTGAACCCGTGTCTCTATTCGATTGCAACACCAAACCAGCGCAAAATTCTTTAGGGCCGATGTACATAGCCTACTCGGTGCACTGGAAGACAGGAAGCCAGAGTATAGTGACATGGACGAAAGCTGAAATAGGGGCTTAGTTATTTGTCCTATATACAGGCCCTGCGGTATATGCATATAATTGTATGGAAATGCAATTCAAATTGTAGATTGCTTGTTACAGGTGTGTACGGTGACGTCATACGAGTGAAGATAATGTTCAAGAAAAAACATTCAGCTTTAGTCCAATTGGTGGATTGCATTCAGGCTCGGATTGGTCAGTTTTAAGCATCACATCATCGATTCACATGATTATTAATCAAATGTGAACAAGGCCGTAGACAGGGGGTGTTTTGGGTGTTTGAACACCCCCCGAAATGGAAAATGCAAAAAAATCTATAGCCTAGCATTTACTAGCTCGTGATGCAAAAACCATGAAATAAAACCATGAAAACACCCCCCGAAACGAAATCATAAAAATGAATTTAAGCAAAATGAGTTGAATTTTCGACTTGATGATGACTATGACTAAAAAATAATAGTAATAAAGTCGTCAGAAATTTGAAAAAATTTCTTGAGATTTCGACTTGATGACTAAAAAAGGTGGTCAGAAATTCTCCCGCGAAGAAACACCCCCGGAATAAAATCCTGGCTACGACCTTGAATGCGAATAACCTTCATTGTAGGATCTACGGTTTAATTACAAAATCAGGCGATAAGCCATTATTGTTTGTTTTTGCATTTCTAATTATATCGCTCTGAACCAAACCGATTAGAAGTCCGCCCTTTGACGGAGAATTTCAATACGGTTGATGAGAATCAATATCTATCACATCTATTGATTGGAGGATGGATTAGTAATTCACAGTGGGGCTACAAAGTTTTTGAAAATTTATCGTGGAAATGGATTCAAAAATTTAATACGGAAACTGGTGTTTGTGGTGTTTGTAGCGATGACGTATCTACGACAAGTAAGGATCTGGGGTAGAGCCATTGATGTCCGTCCGTCATTGCACGCCAGCATACAGATGCCTCTGGAAGGGCAGATGGTAAGAATGCAGCGCAATCCATAAGGTGGTAATGGTTAGGTGATGGTAATAAACTAACACCAAGAGCCTACGGACGCGTAATCGCCTCCCGCTACCATCCCTAAGACAGACTGACCCTTTCATTCGGCAAGAGCGGTCACTAAGCAAAGACAAGTGACACCCGTGGTACAATCTCGTCCCATGAACCAGGATTCTAGGTTGACGGTTTCAAGGGCGTTTGAAAAGTGCCCGTGAATAAAATGCTCCCCGTGTTACCCTTGGGGTAGGTGTCCAGTTCATCAGTGTCCATTGAATTTTCTTGTGCCACAGGATCCGGGTCTTACGAAGGACTACACGAACTCGCCGCTGCATCGATTCAAGAAACCAAACTCTAAGAACTACCGCAACATTTTCCCTCCGTCTCCTGTGCTCCACCTCTCGAACATTCCGTAAGTTTAATTTTTTAGCAGTTACTGCCTTCATCTTCGAAACTGCGTTTATCGATTATTAAACTAACAATTGTCTGGTAGCATAATAAATAATATTAGCATACAGATAGCTCTGCACACTTACAACTGCAGCTTATTCAGACTGCAATAATACAGCATCACAGCATACAAAGTATCTGGTATATGACTGGGTTTCAGCCGAGGCGCGGACCATTTAACTTTAAGGGTAAGCCGCGACGATTGATTATGTGCTACAGCTAAGTTTTTACAGGCCTACTGAATCACTTTAACCAGAATGTTCTACTCTGTTAAAGTGCTAGTTTTGTGCTTGTATTCTTCTTCTGTAGAAGTTCAACGACGCGAGATCAACTCGTTGCAATCTTCAAGCATCACGGAACTGTTACAGGATTCAAATTCTTTGCGTAAGTGAAAAATCCGTAGATTTCAAGACAACACAATGTCATGGCGTAGCATTACGATACGTAACAGAGCACAGCCAGATATAATTATGGCACGAAACAATAAATAGTTATTGTTATGAGGTAACCTACTGCAACATGACATTAATGTGCCATGGTATAACCGTATAATAATGTGACAAATCGCACTGAGACATTACATTGCAGGAAAAAAATGGAACTTGTACACTACTATACCATAACAACAACGACAACAGCAGAAATCACAACAACTACCATTACTACTACTACTACTACAACTATTACTATTACAGTACTACTACTACTACTACTGCTGATGATGATAGTGCTGCTACTGCTATACTGCTACTACTGCTACTGCGACTGCTACTGCAATTGATGATGATGCTGGTACTACTGCTACTGTCACTACTACAGCAACTACGGTACTTCTATTGCTGCTTCATCAACTGCTGCTGTTGCTCCTAGAATTACTCTTCTTACTCTCTGCTTGCTTACTACTGAACCTTTACTTGTAATACCATTACTATTATCAAATTTTCTAGTAACATCATCATCATCGTCATCATCATCATCGTTATTATTATTATTATTATTATAACGAAAATCGTTTAGGTGCATGAACTTACACGATATCTTATTAACGATCTACTTCGAAGCGGAATCAGTCATTCTCTTATGTATATTTTCTTACTTAGGACGTGTCGCAAGATGGCGCTGCTACAGATGAGTAGCACTGAAGACGCGGTGCATGCATTGATCGTAAGCACGCTCTTTCTTCTCTTGATAGATCATAGCTTCATGTTGTCTCTTTTATTGAGCAATTGAAATTAAATGCAATGATTGATTGCTCAATGGTAGTGGATTGAGTGATGGACTGATTGATTGATTGATAGATTGATTGAATGATTGATTCATTGATTGATAACGAATTCATCCATTACTCCCAATTGGATTGTATAGACGTTTTATAATGTCTGCTCTTGTGCTTATGGTGTCTCTGTAAACGCAGGCGCTACACAACTACCAGTTGGCCGAGACTGCCCACCTGCGCGTGTCGTTCTCCAAGTCAGTCATTTCGCCAGAGGTTACTCTGGAGCAGAAGGCCACCTAGCGAATGAAAGACCAACCGAATATGTTACTGTTTACCGACACTGCCATATTGAAAATGATTGGTGTCACCATCCTCCTTTATCCAGGCTTGGGACTGGCACATGCAGAGTGCAACTTGTGGCGGAGTTTAACGACCGATCAATCTGTTCCTGTATTTGTAGTTGGTGACTTCTATAGCGCCTGTGTATGAGGCGCGAGGTTCAAACGATGGTGCTTCAAAATCAAACCGTATTCATCATGGCTTTATTTTGTGGTCCACTGAGGCCATTGAGTTCACTTGTTCTTCAACGGATTCAATTAATTTTAATCGTTTATTCTGTTGTTGTTGATGATGATGATGATGTTGTTAGTGTTGTTAGTGTTGTTGTTGTTGTTATTGTCATGGTAGTTACTGATGACATCATTATAACTGTCGTATTCATTGAGAACTGCTACGTAGTGGCTGGTGTAAAAAGAATATCTACCTCATATCTACATGTACTTCTCATTCTCTTTGTCATCATCATCATCGTCATCATCATCGTCGTCATCGTCATCAATTTAGTTAGGTTTCAAGACTATAATGAGGAAAATTTCCGGCTACATTTAAGACTAGAGTAAAATAAAAAAATTCATTCAACCTAATACGTTCTGTGAATGGAAAATTCTTACTTTTCCACCGAAATGATGATGACGATAACGACGCTGACATCGGCGATATCATGATATAGCCTATCTGTGTTTGGAAATCAATAAATATGTCTGATAATCAAGTTTATTTTAAAACAGAAAATTGTTCCGGTCTGTTTGAGTATTGAATCGGTGTTTAAACATTGATCAGAAATTGTTTGGCACCGTGGCGCTGATTAAGCCTATTCTTAGTGTGAAAGGTTAAACAGCAGCAAGCGGTAGGACAAGATACAAGAATGACTCTGATGAGGAATGGTAGAGAATTAGCCTATGTTCTTAGGTAAGTAAGTAAGTAAGTAAGTAAGCACGTAAGTAAGAATATTCTACATGTAGCCTATAATGAACTTTGCAGATGAAGCGCCGCCACTGTATAAGCGGTTGAACATCAAATAAAACAAAACACGTAGGCCTACGATATCGGTGCAATGTTACAGAAAGCCCGTTGCTGCAGCTTGTTCTGCCCAACCATCCACCCCTTCGATCGCAATGGCCTCAACCCGTGTAATACTTGACTCTGATTGGTTCTGTTCCAAGGAAGCGTCCACTCTGCGGCTCTGGGCCACGGAACGGTCGTCAACCGGATTTCTATTTTTGCTTTGGAGCTTAATAAAGGCGCTACTTAATGCTTCTAGTAATTATAGGCATTCTAACGCATGCGCTGTAGCTTATAATAGGCGTAGACGATGAGGTGATCTGCTGTTGGCTTTAAACTAGCGCTAGATAAATCTCTAGACTTTTCACTTAATAGTTACAATGGAGACTGGTAGCTGAGATGCTACGAATAAATCGCCGCTATAGAAGCTGTCGGAGTTTCCCGAATAGAACCGAATACTTCCGATGGTCATCTGAGTGTCACTGATCAGTGTCTGGTGGTGAGGAGTGACCACCAACAGCATCCTGGTGAAGGAAGTAAGATAAGAGGGGGAACGGAGGAAGAGGAAAGAGAGAGGAAAGTGGGAGAAGGTCAAAGGAGAAGAAAGTGGGAGAAGAAGAAGAGCAAGTGGAGAGGTGGTGGATGCGAAAGATTCCCAAAGAGAAGAAAAGGGAAGAGGCGGAAAGAGGAGGAGAGGAAAGGGAGAGAACAAAGCAGGAGAAGGCGGAAAAAAACTGGAACGAAGGCTGACGTCACTTAGAAAACTAAGATGAAACTTCTGCATGAGAAGTAAGTGGCGAAGAAATAAGACGGAAAGACAATTGGGATGGAAACCATTATGCTGCTGGAGTAGATAGGTGGGGCTAAGAAAGAGCGGGAAGATGAGAGAAGAAGAGCAGAGGGGTATGATGAATGAATAGAGGAGGGAATAGAGGAGCAAGAGGAGGAGAGAATTGGTTGGAGTAGGAACGGCGGGGGAGGAAGAGGAGAAGTTGGAGGAGTAGTGATAGAAGGAAGAGAGGAGTGGTGGAAAGTGAAGTGGAAGCGGTGGTCGATCGGAGGAGCGAGGATGGCGACAGTAAGAGGAGTCAACAAATTTCTTGTCGTTGTCTTGTTGTCCTGTTGTCTCGAAAGAGCGACAACGAAGCAAGGAAGAAAACAACAAACAGGTATGATTAATTATCAACTAATCAATCAATAAATCAATCAATCAATCAATCAATCAACCAGTCAGTCAGTCAGTCAGTCGGTCGATCAGTCAGTCAGTCAGTCAGTCGCAGTCAGTCAATAAATCAGTCAGTCAGTCACTCAGCCAGTCAATCAGCCAGTCAGCAAGCTAGTCAGTCAATCAGTCAGTTAATCAATCAGGCAATGAATTTCCCGATCGATCAAACTGTTATGTTACGTGGTGGTATGTAACATGAATGGTTTGTTATCTTATTTCATGTGAAAGTATATTATTTGTTCTAATGCGATGCTACAGGCCGCCTGCTATTATTACTTTGAACGGTATAATGATCACTCTTATCAAAGTGCTACGGGACAGTTGTATTTCAGCTGTCGGAATGTTGTGAAGTCGAACTCCATTCCACAATACAAGAAGCTCTTCTAATTAGCAGAGGTCAATTGCGAGCGAGTCAACAAACAGCTTTCGATGTCAGTGTATCATTGTTATTGTACATAATCGATGAATAATTTGTTGATCTGTGGAAGCGAGTGATCGATAAAACAAGTCGTTGTTCTATCGATTAATCAGCTGTGCGTTGTACAATGTCATGTACAAGTAGGATGCACCTATTACCATTATTTAATTAATGCTCTGATCAATGACTCATCCTGTTTTCCGCCTTCTATAGGCCTACTCCACCTCCTTCCGTATCAAACGCCCACACTTTGTATGCCTTCGTTGGACCTGCACATTGGAATCAACTCTTTCTCCATTGAGACGATGTTCTTTGTTATTAACTGGTACCCGAAGACCGTCTTTTCATAGTCTCAAAACTAGACCTACATGTGCATGTACATGTACTTTCTTTTTCTATGGATCTTTCGCACTGGCAGCGTCGCTGATTGGTGAGCACTGAGCACTGTTACAGGCGCTTCATGAATTTACAGATACAATACAATACAATACAATGCAATACAATGCAATGCAATACAATACAATGCAATACAATACAATACAATGCAATGCAATACAATACAATACAATACAATGCAACACAATACAATACAATGCATTACAATGCAATGCAATACAAAACAATGCAATACAATACAAAACAATGCAATGCAATACAATGCAATGCAATACAATACAATACAATACAATACAATACAATGCAATGCAATGCAATACAATGCAATGCAATACAATACAATACAATACAATACAATACAATGCAATGCAATGCAATACAATGCAATGCAATACAATACAATGCAATGCAATACATAGGCCTATAACAAAAAGGCGGGCTTCAAATTCCCGCC
Organism: Lumbricus rubellus; assembly: GCA_945859605.1. Taxonomy (NCBI): domain Eukaryota; kingdom Metazoa; phylum Annelida; class Clitellata; order Crassiclitellata; family Lumbricidae; genus Lumbricus; species Lumbricus rubellus. Next base: position 43,523,455 of record OX243815.1, on the reverse strand, counting down.
ACCGTCGAGCACATGCAGTGGCCGATTGGTTAGAGCGGTCGGTCTGTAACGCAAGTATGGTACGGGTTCGATCCTCGTCCGAGACGGTTTGTTTGTATGCGCACTTGTTATAGCGCTCCTTCAATCTCCCTACTCAGAGGCGCTCCCGACTACAGCGCGGACACTGCATCGGAGTTTCACCCCGAAGCGCCGACCAATTGCGAGTGAAGGACTTGCCCAAGGTCCATATCCGCGGCGACTTGAGGTGGATTCGAACCTGCAACCCTTCGGTTGCAAGGCAACGAACATACCCACTATATCACCGAGACCCCACGGTTACTGTGTAAGTGTGTATGGACCTTGAGCACTCCTATTTCTCTGCAACATAATTGCAGTTGCGCGTCGCCGTCGAGGCGCACATGTATGATGTAAGTACTTCTGAACTCTATAAGAAGGTAGCAAAGGTATCGATATCAAATTCAGTTGTATTGTATTGCATTGCATATTTATGTCAAGCTCACTGTTCTATTGCAATCGTAATGGTAATTGGGTATTTATATTGCGCCGCTTAGGATAGGAGACGTTCCCGACCAATAGGCCACTTCACTGGTAGGCTATATAAAGATAACAAGAGGTCTTATTTATTCTAATTCTGGATAATTATAGTATCGTATATTAAAGTCCATCCTAATCTAAGCTATTATGATCTAATTCTAAGCTTGTCTATTATAATCTAAGCGAATCTGAATTTACAGTGCCATGATTATATTGGAATGGTAACGCCACAGGTGTAGTCATGCAACCAAAAAGATGTTAAACACTTGAAAGTATAGTTTTAAACTTGTCTAAGTATTTCGAAGCCAGCCTCCTCCTTCTCCTTCTCCTCCTCCTCCTCCTCCTCCTTCTTCTTGACGGAGGCCCATCCATTGCAAACAATTAGACGTTCCTCGTGAATAATAGATGCCCCAGTCGCTGTATCGATCCACAGCGCAGAGAGATTTCACCTCCCTGGGGGACGAAACCGATCGGAAAGCAACGGAAAGAAAAGAGGGAGGAGACGGGAAGCGCAACCGAGGGTAAGGGCCTCAAGGAAAGGGTGGCGTCACGGACCGACTCCCCTTGCTAATTTGGGGGTTTGCGCCGCTTCGGGGGGCCAGTGCTGTGCCGGGGGAGGGGTCGTCGCTAATGGGGTTAGTTGTAATTGAAGTTGATTGAGGTGACGTCGCTCGACTGAAGCGAGATTGATATGAATGATGTCATCATCGTCAACGCTGCTGATACAAATTAGATTCCGCGTCACGTGATTCATTCGACGCGGACGTGAAAGACGAACAGCCGACCTGAACAGACGATTCATCTTTCTCCGTTTGTCATCTTCCAACTCGCCCTTCTTTCTCCTCTTTATCTTCCTTCTCATTTTTCTTCTCTTCTTTTTCTTCCTTCTCATTCTCTTCCTACTCCTCATTTTCATTCTTCTCCTTCTCCTGCTTCTCCTTCTTCTAGTTCTCCTCCTCTTCCTTCTCCTCTTCTGCTTCATTTATTCCTCCTTCTCCTCCTTCTCCATCTCTCCTTCTACTTCTTCTACTCTTCTTACTCCCCTTCACGTCTTTTTTCATTTCGATTTTCTTATCGTTAACGTTACCCAACATCTCCCATGCTCAGCTGCCATTTCTTCCCATTCAGCATCTCTTCCTCCATCTTCGTCTTTTCCTCCTTCTCTTCATGATTTTGAACATCCTCATCTTCCATCTCTTCCTCGTCGTCGTCTTCCTCTTCCTCCTCTTCCTCCTCTTTCTCCTCTTTCTGTTCCTGTTCCTGTTCCTGTTCCTGTTCCTGTTCCTGTTCCTCTTCCTCTTCTTCTTCTTCTTCTTCTTCTTCTTCTTCTTCTTCTTCTTCTTCTTCCTCTTCTTCTTTTTCTTTTTCTTCTCCTCCTTCTCCTCCTTCTCCTCCTCTTCCGCCTACTCCTCCTCCTCCCCTCCCTTCTTCCTCCTCCTTCTCCTCCTCCTCCTCCCCCTCCTCTTTTTCCTCCTCCTCTTCAAATATGTGTCTATTTCTACAACTTTATCATTATTATGTCTTACCTGCTTCAACTTGTCCTCTTCATCTCTTCTTGTCGAAGTTGTATCTCCGCCTCGATACTTATAATCTTGTTTCTCACCATGGCGCCATCTTATGCCTAATAATTAATAACAGTTACTGCCATTCCATATGACATATGCATTGACACATGGCGCGACGATTGGCGAGTTTATCGAAATTCCAATAATGGCACAGAACGACATTTCGTAGCCTAAACGTTAAAAATGCGTGATGGAAATTCTATAAAGCAATAGTATAACGTGTTTCAGAGGTGTCTATAAATAGTCCTTCATTTCTTGCATTGCTTGACAATTTAATTCATTCATTAAAATGTTTATTTCGCGCTTCTTCGAGATTTCTAGTTAGGAGGCTGCTTCCGCTTATCTTAATGATTTTAAGGTAAGTCATAGTTATTAAAAAGTCTATAAAAAGTAACACAGCCCTGCAAGCAACACGGCCCTGCAAGCAATTTAATTTATTTGACGCTGCCAATCCGGCTATCAATAAAACACCTTTAAAACACTTTTGCGGATGCATTATAGGCCTGTGCGCTTGTACCGTGATCGCTAAATTATTCGGTTAAGCGCTCACAGGCATCAGTAAAAGTGTTTTAAAGGTGTCTTATTGAAAGCAGAAGTGATAAAATGAATAAAATTAAATTGCATGCTGGGCCGAAATGGTTTTTTAAAATTGACTAATTGATAGCAGTGATTGACTTTAGGGTCATTACTCCTTCACTGGTCAGACTCTACCAGTGCCAGTCCCAAGCCTGGATAAAGTAGAGGGTGTCGCTAATGATCTTTGTTATCACACAGTGACGTTAATCTGCAACTAATATACTACTACTACGATAAATAACACTTGCTACAGAGCTTAGACATATGCAAGTAACAAAGACATTACCGGTCTTGGCACAAGTGGGGTTTCAAGTTCTCTTACCTTTACTATTTTTCTCTTACCTTTATTATAGTTCTCTAGCATTAACTATCGTTTAATCACATTCACTCTAGTTCTCTTACCTTTGTAATAGTTCTCTTATCGTTACTTTAGTTCTCTTATCTTTAGAACATGTAACATTTACTGTAGTTCACTTAACTGTAACATAGTTTTCTTACCTTCATTATTTTTCTCTAACATTCACTAGCCTATATAGTTCTTTTACCTTTGCTGTAGTTCTCTTACCTTTAATATAGCTCTCTTACCTTTACTATGGTTCTCTTACCTTTACTATAGTTCTCTTACCTTTAATATAGTTCTCTTACCTTTACTATAGTTCTCTTACCTTTTATACATAGTTCTCTTACCTTTACCCAGCATGTGCACATTGCCTATCTTACTCGCTCTTCCTGCTTCCAGCTAAGACGTCTCAGGGCTATTCGCAAATCTGTCTCATCTTCGATCTTTACCTCTATTGTTCACGCTTACGTCTGTTTTCGGATCGACTATACTGTTATTCTGCCCTTGTTGGCCTCCCAAAGGTTCGGCTAGCTCCTCTGCAATCTGTATGCATTGCTGATGCTTGGTTCATGGCCCGTTTTCCTCGAGTCTTTCAAATTTCTACATTCATGGCTGAACAACCTCACTGGTCTAATTTATTATTCTAATAATCTTTTTATTCTAATAATAGATTTTTCTAGTAATCCATTATTCTAATATTCTATTATTCTAGCAATCTATTATTCTAATATTCTATTATTCTAGCAATCTGTTATTCGACTTGTGTTGGTTTTTAATACACTTTTAAACATTGACTTTTGCAAAATTTAGATTATCGCAGTAGAAATCTTGGGGGAATGATAATTATATTATTCATTTTCGTGACGAAGCCGTCTAACGCTGAAAAAACGAATGACTATTATCATTATTATGACTTTATTTAGACACCTTTGAAACACTGTCTATACTCACACAATCACACATTATATGCTAATTGATTAAATGTTGACACATAATATTGAGTCACCGCAAGATGATATAATGCATGAGTATAAAGTGTTTCAAAGGTGTCCTAATGAAAGTCCTTAATTTCATCACGGTTCTTTAATGGGCCGATCACAAACACCGCCACTGCTCCTACTACTGACAGTGCCAGTCCCAAACTTGGAAAAATGAGGAGGACGACGCCGATGATCTTTGCTATCACACAGTGTCGTAAAACTACAAACAACTAATATCAAACTAACACTGCTTGCACTTTGGTAGAGCCAGTCTCAAGGCTGGACAAAGGAGGAGGGCGTCGACGTTAAACTGACACTAATAATAGCCTATCAATGAACTCAAATTCTGACCATGCCATCCGAAGCCTGGATAAATGAGGAGTTTGACGATTTTACACAGTGTCGTTAAACAGCCACTTATGGAAGTTATGGTGCTGACTAACCTGACCTTATCATCATGGAATCGGGTTGGGTTAGGTCCTATATCATGCGATTGGATGATTAGTAAGGTCGAAGTCAAGAGCTGAGACTAAGATACCTTTAAAACATTATTTCCTGACGCAATATATATATGTGGGCCTTTCCTGCAATGAATTGTAAGAATCTGTTCTCGGCTTAGTGTAAGCCTACATGCTTTAAGCCTTAGGAATTAAGCAAAGTCGACGTCAACTGCCTTCGCAGTCACAAGTTAAACAATGGAAACATTACTATAGAGTGCATGCTTCTTTATATTGGCGTATCGTCGGTAAGTAGAAAATTCACAAAAACGCCAGTTAACCGCGCCCCTGTTTTTGTTCTCGGATAGAGCCAGTCCCAATTTTCAATGCACGAGGAGGGCGACGCGTTGTGACATTGCGCCGTTCTTTATTTGCTAACAACAGACTGTTACAGTAACTGTCCTCAATTTCCAGTGATACGAAACACAAAATTTAACTTACAACAGAGTAAGGTCGATGTCAGCTACCCTAGCGGCGACAATGCGAACTCTGGTTCGGTTCAGGGCGTTTGCTGTTCTATAAAGGAACCTGAATTTCAGAGGATTAGTCCTGCGTGAAAATAATACTATATCCGGTTCACGCCTGCCAAAGTGTCCATAAATGTAGTCCCGCTTAAAATTCATTTTATGGTATTAAATATAATACGGTGTTTGAAATCTACGCATGATTTTTACTATCACGACACTTGAAAGCGTAATATTTCACAGTTACGTCCCATAGGCTATATTATATTAGTGAATACTGTTTTAAAGGTGTCCTTCTAAACGTTATCATTATAATCGTTCATCGATTTGTCCCTATGGATTGTGTAAACACGAATCGACCATTTCACTGGCCGTCCCTAAAAATTAATGCCCAAAATAGTCACACCACGTTTTACAAGAGTATGTTATAAGGCTATAATTATGTTCTGCGCATAACATGCACCTAAGTCTTATGATATTCTATGTTGCTGACATCACATGCACAAGTCTATGACTGACTGACTGACTGACTGACTGACTGACTGACTGACTGACTGACTGACTGACTGACTGACTGACTCACTCACTCACTCACTGACTCACTCACTGACTCACTCACTGACTCACTCACTGACTCACTCACTGACTGACTCACTGACTCACTGACTGACGCACTGACTCACTGACGCACTGACTCACTGACTAGCTTTGAATAGTTGAACAGTATTAGAAGCCGATCCGTCATTATCCGTTATTTGAGAAGAACGAGAACTAGTAACAGGAGAAGTATTATTCGGAGAAGATCCTTTGTGGTTCAAAGGGTTAAATGTGGTTTGCAAAATGGAACTAACTGGGTTAATCTGCTACATGTGCAGGAAAGCCATCATCGTCCTCTGTCTGCCTCTCTGTCTGTTTGTCTGTATGTCTGTCTGTCTGTCCGTCCGTCCGTCCGTCCGTCCGTCTGTGTGTCTGTGTGTCTGTCTGTCTGTCTGTCTGTTTGTCTGTCTGTCTGTCTGTCTGTCTGTTTGTCTGTCTGTCTGTCTGTCTGTCTGTCTGTCTGTCTGTCTGTCTGTCTGTCTGTCTGTCTGTCTGTCTGTCTGTCTCTTCCTCTTCTGCTTCTCTTCGATGGTCGCATCAAATGACAGTGTATAAAAAAAGAGGGTGCTTTGGAGAATTTTAATTTGAAACACGATAGGTAGCATCTTCCCCTCTCTTCTCCTTCATCTCATCCTCTTGCTATTCTTCCTCCTCCTCGTCCTCCTTCACCAGGTTCACCTTCTCTTCCTCAAAATTCCATCTATTCCTCCTCCTCCTCCTCTTCGTATCTTCTGAAACACACAAATTAATTCCATTATTTGTTCACCGGTGGTTATCCTCAGGCGTAATCCTTGTTCCAGTCCGTCAACTGGTTTGATGGCAGTTAGTCAGTCACTCAGTCTGTCAGTCAGTCTTTCACTAAGTAAGTCAATCAGTCAGTCAATCAGTCAGTCAGTCAGTCAGCCAGTCGGTCAGTTGGTTAGTCAGTAGTCAACCTTTCAGTCAATCAGTCGGCCAGTCAGTCGGTCAATTTATTAGTCAACCATCCAGTATGACAGTTAATGGGAAATATAAAAATTATTTAGGCGTAGTACATGTAGGCTAACTGTCTGAAAAGAGTCTGGAAGATTTTCCCTGGACATTTCTCTTCCGACATCTGCCCTAGACTTCCCGGTCTAGAGTCTGGGGAATTTTCCTTGGTAATTTCCTATAGGGGCCTATTATGTCATCCCTCCGACATCTCCTCTGGACTTTTATTTAATTGCTGACATTTTTTGTTGAACAACCAATCATTTAAAGTTTGAAGTCTCAATCAATTAATCGGGCGGTCTGGGTGAGATGCACAGAGATATGCCTGGAAGTGTCCAGGGGATATGTCCGAATCCCGTCCGAAGTGCCATTTTTAATTTTGGGAATTGGACACAATGGACAGTTCGAGAGATTCACTTCAAAATTCATGACTTATGCTGTGTAATCACATGACGACACCATTTTAACGTTTATTTCATTATTATTTTAAAAATTATTTATTGTTAGGCTATTATTATTAGTACTTCAACAATTTTATTATTTCGTATGAATGTAGGCCTAGGTCTATATTTCCTGATTCAATGCTACAGATCTCGAGTTTCATTTGTTTTCACACAAGTTTCGTTGTTTTCACACAGCTGCTGCAGTCGATCGTAGTTCCGATGAGATAGAAAGAATCCCAGAGGAAGCAGTAGACGGAGAAGAAGGGGCACCTTGTAATGTTTCCTATGAGTCATCAGGTCTCGAACCCAGATCCTTTCGATCCGAAGACTGGAATGAAAACACGAATGACGATTACCGTTTCCAGGCAATCTCACGGTCATCTGGAAGTAGGTCAAGGACCTGGAAGGAGGAACCGACAACGAAAGCGGACATACATGTACGAAGGACTTTATGGAATAGTGATACGAATGAAGAAAAGGATAACAGCAGGTATACGGTGAGGAACAAGGATGTAGGTAAGGATGTTCATGCGGATGAGAGCAATAGAGATATGGACAGCGCAAGGAGTACGGATATAACAGATGATGTCTTTTGGAAGGCACTTATCAATAGCGTGACTGCTGACGAAGAGAATGGGGAATCCGGAATTAAAAGACAGAATGAGGAAGATAGGACTGGAGAAGAAACCATTTTAAACAAAGAAAGGATATTCGATGAAGAAGCTACAGGCCTTCAAAACGGTCAAAAGTTTTCCCAGCCAAAGTTCAAACGTCTCCAACCGGAAACTTGGGTCAACATCACTCGATCTGGCTCCTATGTCGAACCGGGACAACAACAGCAGCAGCAGCAACAACAACAACAGCAGCAGCAACAGCAACAACAAAAACAACAACAAATACAACAACAAGCCCAAACAACGAGGCGGTACTCCCATAATCGTCGCGCAGTCTCAGCACTACCGACTTCGGCCTCGTTCAACAATCGGACTCATAGCTTGGACACCAGCAACCTGTTGCGTTCAGTACGGAAGACCCACAGGCGTTTCCAACACGATATTAAAGATGACGGAAGCTCGGAAACCTTCGACTCTTTTGGAAGCAACGAAGTCGACCCAGATGTTGCGGCGACGAAGAACAATATGGAAGCTTCGTCGCTTAGCAACGATGCGTTGCTTAGCAACGACGGTATCCACGACGCCTGTCTGCAGCTTCAGTGCAAGAACGGGGCCGACTGCGTTCGCAATCATCTGGGAGATGGGGCGCGGTGCCGATGCCAGCTTGGCACCGCGGGAGACAGGTGCGAACGAAGTAAGCACGCTGCATGTTCATACTACACTGTGTCCGGTTAAAAAGTAGACATCACAAGAAAGTGTTATAACTCGGTCAAATCTTTTAGGATTTGTCTGAAATTTTAAGCACAGCAACAATGACCACATTTACACGAGATCCTAAAACCGATTAGCAATATTCGTGAGTTTGTCAAATTTATGAGCGTTTGCATTGGAGCACCGAGAAATTGAACTTTCCAACATGGAAAACCTGAAAAGAAGTGAAATTCAGCTAAATATGGTGTTCAAATTGTCCACGTTGTTCATGTAGGTATGCATGCATCTATGTATGTGTGCATCATGTACCGACATGTAACTATATATGTTAGACGATATCGTGCCGGCAAACTGATCTTTTGCACCTCGGCTCAAATTTCGTTTCATCACCAAAATTATTAAACCGATGATTTTTTTATAACATTTGATATCTCCGATGATACTTCTACCTGTTACCGCCGCCACCTATTAATTTTACCTATTATTTTCGCCTATTACCTTCAAATGTAACCTGCAACATTTTACTTTAGGCCTATCTATTGCTTTTGCCTATTAACTCTAGTCTCTATAGTCTATACCAATTGAACTTCAAACCTAACCAAACATAACCAAGCAATCTGAATTATTACTTAACTTAAGCCTCTTACACTTGCCCATAACTTTCATATAATATTATTTTATTATAGGCTACCTTTGGCTTTACCGTTACTCGCTACCCATGTATGTATGTATATGAACATTTATATAGCGCCTTACAATAACCTCACGAAGGCCCTTAGGCCTATCTTCGTTTGATCGCTGTATATATAGGCCTTGTGGTGAGGTACCCGCGGTTGCTAGGCGATGGCTTCGTGGCCTTTCCAGCTCTGACCAGCGGGTCCAAGGAGTTCCGTCTGACCGTCTACTTCCGGCCAGAGACCTCGAATGGTCTTCTGGTCCTCAGCGCGGACCAACCGGATGCGGACCAGGACTTCTTCTCTGTCGCACTCCTCAACGGGAGGGCAGACTTCAGGTAGGCGGGAATCTAATAATAATTCGTTCGTTTATTTCAGACTTATTTAGCGCCCGCTGAAGACCATCTATATCTACTCAGAAGCGCTCCCGACCCTACCCGGCTAAAGAGAACAATCTGCTCCATAGTTTTAACGACAACTTATCACAATGTCATGAAAGACCGTTGCCGTCGAAAAATGTGCTTGGCGACGCCATAATATGCCGAATATAAGGCTGAGTCGACCTCTGAGAGGGTAATGCCTGGACAGCTGCAGCGATCCTGTGTGTCCATGCCAGAGTTTTACCTTTAAACTAAGGCGCAACTCTAAAACAGTATTATAATCATAGCTCGAGGGTACGCGTACCCTAAAATAAAATACGCTAAAATACGTACGTAGGCCTACCTTTCAAAAAATAGAATACGCGTATGGTAAGTACCGTACAAGAATATTTTATTCATGGTTTACTCGGCGACCCATAACCTACCTATAATCTGACGTCGACTGTAGGCCTATGCGTCATTGAAACCGGTACTTCCGGTAGCGTAGCAGTAAATTTAATTTGATAAATTCTTCGGTTATAATTAATTTAATGCAAATTGTACTGTCTTACTGATGAGAGATAAGTAGGCTACACGTCACTGGTTTGCAAATTGCTGTAGCCTAACTTGAAAGTTGCAGTATGTCTTATAGCCAACGCATCAGTCAGCGATTCAGCGATGCCCAGAGAACATGGGAAGGAATATACGCACGTGGAAGTTTTGAAAAATGCGAAAAACAATTATTGATTGAATGCAATTTTTCGACAAACAGTTCTGGGTTGGATCAGGCAATCGCATAAGAACACACCTTTGAAGTGCTGCAGCAGAACTGAACCGACTGACTGACATTAGTGCATTAAGTGCAATGTATAGGCCCTACTGGATAAACATGATAGACCTACAATATAGCATTGCAGCAATTTTACTACGCCATATACTGGGTTGTGATTGCTTGAATTAAATTGAACATTCTTCTAATAAGCAATGACATGGTTAACGTATTTTATTTATTGTTTACGTACCTTAAAATAGGGTACGTTAAAATACGTACGTACCTTTCAAAAAATAGAATACGTATGGTACGTACCCATGGGCGTCCGCAGCGGGGCGCAAGGGGGCGCAAGAGCGCCCCTCTGGATTTTTCGCATAGGCTAGTTTGCACATAGCCTAAATGTAGATTATTTGGTTGTGATTGTTACAACGCGATTTTTAATGTGATTATCGATTCCTTCTACAAGTTGAACCTATTTATCTGTCTTTGGGCGCATAACGTATAGGTAGGCTATAGAATTCTCTCGTGGTAATATGAAAATTCAAACTGTCACCCATTAAATTTAGACCATGTGACAATTATTTAAAAGTTTGCGCCCCCCTAGAAAAATTTATGCAGACGCCCAGGTACGTACCCTCGAGCTTTGATTATAATAGTCACCACATTGAAAGTTAAATGTCCAAATCTCACTGAGAGCATCTAGTGAGGAATAGCATACAGCAGTGCTGCAGTGGTTCCCAACCTTTTTTGACTTCATGGCCACTTTTTCTAAGTTGGAGGAAAGGGGGGGATTTTTTTAGTTGAAGGACATTAGGGGGCCACAAGGCTAAACTTTAATTTACTAAAAGCATATAAAAATTTTACAATTGAATCAAAATCGAATGTTTGATGCTATTAGACGTCAAACTAAAATAATTTGTAATAGAAAATAATTATGTGTTCTATCCTGTCCAAATTGTCAATTTTTTCCTATATTGTTGTTAACTTTTTTGGAGATGAGAGCCAATATTTTAGGCCTGGCGGGCCAGTTTTTGAAGCCTCGCGGGCCAGTTTTTGCCCGCGGGCCCCGAGTTGGGAATCGCTGCTCTACATGTATGCTGACGCGTCTGTGGATTTCCAACAGAATCACAACTACGCTCTACACGTTGACATGTCTCTGGCTTTCCAACAGAATCACAACTATACGCTCTACACGTTGATACGTCTATGGCGGAACCTCGACTTAAGTCAGAGTAGAGCGAGCTACGCCAAATTCATAGAACTTTGTCACTCTTATCGGATTTGCTTGAATTAATTCGTCGCCTGATTGAATCTCTCGTCCTTTCACCATTCGACAACCGACGAAAACAGTCACCGGTCCTCCCCCACCCCCACGAAAACGGCGCTGTCACACCCCCAGGCGGACACTTTCGAAATCCAATTACTATGGACGCGTGCCAACCCATACCTCCGTACCACCGTCCTCCACCGTCCCCCACCCGCGGGCACTCGGGTGGCGTTTTAAGACGGCGAATAACGCGAAACGTTGACGGGTGCGGTGAAATAAACGCCAAATCAGAACCGGAAGCGTGTCCGAGTGGCTCTTAAAAGTGCGCCGCCGTGTATAACTAATCCTTGCTCACACGCTCACACACGCTCACACATTCACACACATACACACACACGCACAAACTCACGCACACATCGCACACACATGCGCACGCGCGTGATTGTGTTCTGTCCACTTTTACAGTTGCAGCTGTCAGAGAATATTATATATATAATATTATAGGCTCCACTGTCTGTTTGTATCTTTGTATATAAACTTATATATTCTAATTCTATATTGTATAGGCCTATATTATATATAATATAAACTATAAAATTTATAGATTTATATATTTAATATAATTTATATATATAATATGCGTGGCTCGCTAATCAGCTTCGGCTAAGAATAGCTGCTTGAGAGCTGAGCAGAGAAGTGCTGAGCGTCAGAGATTGGCCGTTTCATATATTTAGCGAAGCAACAAGATATAAGCTTACAACAGGAAATGTATGAAAATGATTGGGAGCAGTTCCTTAAGCCACCCCGAGGGTATAGCCATTGGTATGAAGTGTCAGCGACTTCACTTACTTAGCCTCGGCATACGAGGGGGATGGCTAGTCCTTTCATTCTCCCGCCAGATACGAAATAAATTCTGTGACCTCTTGGTTGATAGTCAAGGGCGTTAACCCAATGAATGGAAAATCAACGGAAATTTAACTGTTGGCCTCTTGCTCTGGAACGAATAGAGAAATTCTCGAAGGGGGGGGTGGTGGCAAAATTTTGGGTGATCTTTGCCAGAAATAACCTGATGACCTTTTTTAGTCGTTTGATGATACTTTGATCGAACTGTGAAATAAATGTCTGGAACATAACATATCGTTTTCTCCCGCCAAAATAACTGATGACCTTTTGTAGTCACCAAGTCTTCATCTCTTTGGAATATACCATGACCTCTCTAGTCGTATACGCTCTTTCTCTCTCTTACCTTTTCCCGCTGCATTGATTTAAAGCTTGTTGAATCCAAATGGGGGGGAGGCCACGTCCTGTGCACTTTTGGAATGAGGTGGGGCATGGCCGAATTGGCTCCCCTCTGGATCCGCCTCTGCTCTTGCTCACCTGTTCTTCTTCTTTATGCATGTTCTCTGCCGTCAGGCAGGTTCGTATGTCCAACGACGCCATTTTTCTCTGTCCTGAGCTTCTCTTTTCAGTCCACTGTATCCCTCTTCTGACAGCATCCAGTCCAGCAGCATTGTTCTTGGTCTACCTCGCATCCTTTTCCCCTCCATTCTTCCCTCAATGATGTCTTTTAGTAGGGTGTCGCTCCTTAAGATGTGTCCTATCCATTTCTTCTGTCGCCCACGTATAGTGTCCATCAGTGATCTCTTTTCTTCCACCAATTGTAAGATTTCCTCGTTCGTTTTTCGCTCAACCCAGCTGATTCTCTCCATTCTGCGCCATATCCACATCTCGAAGGCCTCCAGTCGCTTTATGTCCTCTTGTCGCATTGTCCACGTTTCCGAGCCGTACAGGACAACACTCCACACCAATGTCTTCACCATTCTCTTCTTCAGATGCATGTTTAGACTTCCTCTGAGTAGCTCCCCACTTTTGTAGAATGCATCTTTTCCCATAGCTATTCTTCTTTTTTTCTACGTGACACCTTGCATCCTCTGTAACCACACTTCCCAGATAGCAGAACTTCTTCACCTGTTCTATTTCCTCCCCATTTAATGTGATATTTACCGTTTCCTCTCCTCTCTTACTTATCTTCACCACCTTTGTTTTCTTTATGTTTATTTTCATGTCGTAGTTCAGCGATATCGTATTTAAGCGGTCCATCATCTTTTGTAAGCCTTCCTGACTGCCAGCCAACATCGCCTGGTCGGCTGCAAATCTTAGTGCTTTCACCATTTTCCCACCCACTTTTATCCCCTCCTCCAGCTCATCTAACGTTTCTCTGACAATTTCTTCAATATAGATGTTAAATAGAATTGGTGACAGGGGGGGCATCCTTGCCTCACTCCTCTTCCTATTTTCCCTGGCTCTGAGAATTCTCCATCGATTCTTATCTTTACTCTTTGACCCATGTATAGATTTCCTATCAATCTTCTGTCTCTCCAGTCCACCCCTATTCGTCTCAGTATTCCCATTAATTTCTTCCAGTCCACTCTGTCAAAAGCCTTTTCGTAGTCGACGAAACAGATGTATATATCTTGTCCATGTTGAATACTTCTTTCTGCTATTACTCTCAACGCTGCCATTGCATCTCTTGTCCCTCTGCCCTTCCTGAACCCATATTGATCCTCTCCTGGGCACTTATCCGTTTCCGCTTTTGACTGCAGTCTTTTTGTTATTATTCTTAGCAATATCTTTGATGCGTGTGTAAGGAGGCTTATAGTGCGATGGTTTTCACAGTTTAATGCATTTTGTTTCTTCTGTATTGGTATAACTATGGTCTGTAGAAAGTCCTCTGGCCATTCTCCTGTATTATATATGTCTTGGCATAGTTGCACCAATTCATTCATTGCTTTGTCTCCTAGGTTCTTCAACATTTCTATGGGGATGTTATCAATTCCTTCTGCCTTGCCGTTTTTCATGTCATCTATTGCTAGTGCCCCATTCGTCAAAGTAGTATTCCCTCATACATCTAATGCGGCAGTACCGGAATAACTGAGCGCCTTAACACCGACCTTTTCAGTGATTGACTGGAGAAACAAATATTCCGCTCCACAATCCACATGTATCAAAGTCTGATTCCCCCACCTACCCAAGTCTTTCTCTACAAATCTTATGCTGGCGCCGCCCCGATCCAGTGTGAGAATTGTGGAAAAATACCTGAAGGTTGGACTATGATTTACTAGCTATTGGAGTGTGAAAACAGACTTTACTATGAGGCTCTAAGAATGACTGGAGGGGTTGAAAGCCCCCAAACCCCGGCAGTTCTCACCCTACCATGATCCAACACTATAGACTAATCAATACATGTCACAAAATTACATTTCCCAACATTGATCTATAATATGCATAATTATACTCTACATAATTTTTCAATTTGCGTTACATTACCATTTACACTGGCATTACATTACAGTTGCATTACATTACATTTGCATTACAATACATTTGCATTACATTTACATTCGCATTACATTAAATTTGCATTACAATACATTTGCATTTGCATTACATTAGATTTGCATTGCATTACATTTGCATTACATTACATTTGCATTACATTACATTTGAATTACATTACATTTGCATTACAATACATTTGCATTTGCATTACATTAGATTTGCATTACACTACATTTGCGTTACATTACCATTTACATTTGCATTACATTACATTTGCATTACATTGCCATTTACATTTGCATTACATTACATTTGCGTTACATTACAGGTTCGACTGTGGAAGTGGACGAGGTCAGCTGAGGTCAAGCAACTCGATCACACTGAACGAGTGGAACACGATCAAGGTCCATCGAAGCGGATGGAACGGGTGGCTCCAGCTGAACGACGGACCAGAGGTCAAGGGCAGGTCAAAGGTCAGACGATCGCAACGGATGTACATTGTGCACGCACACAATGAAACAAACAGACGGACATGCACACATACAATGAGGTGTAATAATAATATAATTGTATGTAAGCTCAGAACTGAGGGACAGAAGCATATAATAGGCTGCATCGCTGAGTTGACGGAATCCAAATGTTGGTCGCCTAAACCTCTATATTGATCTAAAATATCGACCTATAAACTCAGCTTTATCCACAATGATTAATACTCGTAAACACAGATAATCTTATAATATGAGATATATTATAACTTATATATATATAATATATATAGACCTATATACATGTAGGCCCTATATACATACATGATGATACACACAAAAATACATTTGCTTATCTCCTGTGTATTTTTATATAATTTTCCCTATACAGACGACACTGTGCCATCACAAAGATGATTGGCCATTAGTGCCGCCCTCCTCCTTTCTGCAGACGTGGGACTGGCGCTACCAGAATACGAGTAGTGGTGTAGTTTGTGTATATAGATAACAGATACATAATTATACATGTCTAGCATGAGACAATTATAATTGGTATTACTAATACGGTCACTACCGAGTGCTGCTAAATTGCTAATCCCCAGCGTAGTTCGGTAATAGCTCCCTGTCAGGCAATGACTATCATCAGTCCTATGATGCCAACCGATTATGCCACTGTTTAGCTTGTACGATAGGCTCATAGCAATGGCCAACAGCATTCTACTGATTTTTTAATTAGTGCGGATGACCGACATTCATTAGTTCTATAGTCTATACGAAGCCAAACTGCCAATAATAATTGACGCGATTCTCCCTTCATGATGGCTACTTTGCATAGGCGGAGACTTGATCCAGAAGTTGGGGGGGGGAGAGGACGAGGGGTTGTGAGCATATGAATTTGTGTTGGGGGACGGTCGCAAACATCGCAAACACATGATCCCCACCACAAACATTGGGGGACCGTCCCCTCTGACCCCCTAAGTCTCCGCCCATGCTACATGCTGCTGAGCACTATTGCAACTCTCTTTTCGTAAACATTGTATACATGTATGTACGCATTGTGTACAACTGCACATGTACATACATACATACAGTTTTACATAGTTTTACATACATACATACAAAGTTTTACATAATACATACACACATACACACGTGCATTGTATACACACACATGCATTGTATACATACACAGACACACATGAATACATGCATTGTATACATACATAAACAGTTACACACATGATCACGTGCAGTTGTACACAATGCGTACATAAAAGTATGTAGGCTACATTGTGTTTGTTTGTCTCTCTTTCTCAGGGGTCGCTGACAAAAATAGGGATGAGGGGTGACCTGTTCGTCGGGGGCTACAGCAACCTGACGGCGGTTGGTAGGAGAACGGGGATGGGTTGGGGTTTCGTCGGGTGCATAAGTAAGTTAGTCGTCAACGCCAAAGACTATGACATGCGCAGAGGAGCTTATGTTGGAGATGCCATCTATGGACAGGACGTCCGTAAGTATAGACCTATACCTGTTCTGTTTACAGTAGAACTATTATAGCCTATTGAAATGCAGTATCACTGAAGGAGTTCTATGTGTGTGTGAGGGTCTTGTACCAAGTATAATACACTTTCTGTATTGCAATGTTTTATTCTCATGTCTTTCTGTTGGTATGTTTTGGCAGGTTTGCCTGTAGCCTATACATCTGTCTTGTGCATATAATATTATGACTGTCATTCTGAATGTGTGGTTGTTTGCTCATATACACATTATACAATATACACGTGTGTCTGTCTGCATGTATGCAAATAGACATTTATATAGCGCCTTTCAATAACCTCACGATTGCGCTGTCTTGCATGTCTGTCTGTCAGTCTATCTGCCTTGCATACATGTTTGTCTCTCTCTCTGTCATACAGTATAATGTCTGACAGTCTGTCTATATCTGTCTTGCAATTTGGTCTATCAATCTGTCTTGAATGTCAGTATGTCTTGCATGTCTGTCTTCTACGCTTGCCAATCGTTCAGTATACGAAGTAATCTCCCTCCTCTGCTTTATTCTTCTCTCGGGATGCTAGCACTGGAAGCACAACTGAATGGTCACTGTTGTGAGCAAATTATATTACATTATAATATGCTTTATAAATGCTCATATACCATACCATACCATACCATACCATACCATACCATATACACACATGCATTGGAAACACAGGAAACAGTGGGGCGCGGTGGTGTAGTGGTGGCGTCGTTGCCTTGGAGCCGGAAGGTTCGAGGTTCGAATCCATCTCGCCGCGTAAGGACCTTGGGCAAGTCCTTCACTCACAATTGCTCAGCGCTTCGGCGTGAAACTCCGATGCAGTGTCCGCTCTGCATCGGGAGCGCCTCTGAGTAGAAGGAGCTTGAAGGGGCGCTTGAAGGGGCGCTATAACAAGTGCACATACAAACAAACAAACAAAATTATTTTTTCCAGTCAGTCCAGTAGCTACATACATGTACAATTTGAGTCATTTGATGGTGATCAGTTGCTGTATTCCTTTCACGCTCCGATCAGGAGACTGTGGCGAAGACGTCTGCGATGACGTCATCTGCTTGAACGGCGGGAAATGTCTGGTCATTGGACCAGAGGAAAGCACCTGCCTTTGTCCTCTTGGATTCACAGGAAACAGCTGTCAGTCAAGTAAGTATATGCTACGTAGCTAATGCTAATACGGAGGCTGAAAAAATGACACTGTATACTAATATACATACTAATTCCTATAATTAATATCGATATTGATGATGCAGATGACAACTGAAAAACTGGTGAGTTTTCGCTGCAGAGCTCTGCCCTTGGTCGCAAAATAGGCCTACACATAATTATATTTTTTAATATCGGAAATCATTTAAATCGGCGCTGGGATTGAAACCACAAACCCTCAATAAGCACATTTCCATTTATACACGTGTATGATATTTATGCATATGATATCAGGGCTTAAAGTGTGCCTGGACGGTCATGGACGACGTCCATGCACTTATTTTAAAATCTGAACGCCGTCCTGCCACTTATTGGCCAGCACAGCATGGAAAGGCAAGGGGCGTCCAGGCACTTCTTTTGGAAAGGTAAGGGGCGTCCAGGCACTTCTTTTTTCACATTTTAAGCACTGTATCATATAAGCTTATGCCATATACATGTATAGTTGTATATCTGAAAACGAAGGTATAAATATTATGTAGAGTATGCATTCATGCACGTACACACACAATATGCATAGCATATAAGCCTATATACAGACTATAACCAGGTGAATTGATGACTCAATTTCCGATTCTTTCTTCTTCTCTAAGAGCTGGACATCGTGGTGCCTCGCTTCAGCGGCCACTCCCATCTCCAGTACCTCGGTCTTCGTCGGACTGTCCTCGACATCTGTCGGATCGAGGTCGTCCTTCGACCGACGGACGGAGAAGGACTCATCCTCTACAACGGATATTCCACGGATCGAATGGGGGACTTCATCTCGATTGGACTCAACGATGGATATGTCCACTTCCGGTTCAATCTCGGAACTGGAACGGCGGATATCAGGTGAGCTGGAAAGAAGCTCGTTTCCAGGAAAAGGAAATGTATCTGTTTCAACCCCTTTGGTCTCTCTAATTAGGGCCCAGAGTTAATTATTTTGAGCACCTCAACTCCGCGTGGATCAAAGTCTGGCACCCACGTTTGTATGTTTCACGAATTATTCTCAACAGTTACTGTATAATAATGGTCTAACAACAATGGCTAAAGCTCTAGATAGGTGTAGATTGCAAATTTGGGGAGTTCCACACATGACCGCCCGCACTTAAAGGCAAGAGGGCCATTTGCCCACTGGAAATTTTATATCTATTTTAAAACTAATTATTATACTACGTTTTGGTTTCAGAAATTTCTGGGCGCAACAGCTCTAAATGCACTAATGATACAACTATAATACACAGAGTAGGCCTATATAAAAATTATAACCTGTATGCATGGGCGTCCGCAGGGGGGCGCAAGGGGGCGCAAGTGCGCCCCCCTGGATTTTTCGCATTGGCTATTTGCATAATAAATTTAGAATATTTATTTATGATTAAGCTTATTGCAAAGTAATTTTCAATGTGGTTATCGTTGCGTTCTACAAGTTGGACCTAGCCTATGTCCTATTATAACTTTCTTTGGACGCAAAACATATAGGCAGACCTACAGAGTTCTCTCATGGTAATATTGAAACTCATACTGTGACCCCAAATACGGCAAAAATGCATTCATTCGTGTCGCCTAATAGACAAGTAATTGGTATCGTGTTCCCGTTAAGAGCGGCTCTTGTGTTGTTTCTGGCGATCACTGCAAGATAACAGATCCAGCTGGGGAAGCGCGATTAGTCACACACACATACACACATATACACACACAAGAATATATTATAAGCAAACTTAATTGGCACTGGCTGGAGCGTCAGTGTCTATCTCTGACTAATAAATCAATTTCTTCCCTCAGATGCCAGCCAAGAGCGAGTGTACCAGAGGAGAGGTGGGAGAGAAGAGGAAACATCACATCAAAGTTGATACTTTATATGGTGGTATATATATAGCTGTATAGTGTATAGGCCTATATATATATTATATAGCTATGTGTGTGTGTGTGTGTGTGTGTGTGTGTGTGTGTGTGTGTGTGTGTGTGTGTGTGTGTGTGCAGTGTGCCAGGGGAGAGAGAAGGGGAGAAGGATCATAGCTGTGAGCAGTGGAATACAGTCAATACCTCTAACTTGGGGAAGTTACGCCCTTGCTGACAGATTTATATCCCAACTTCCAACACATGGGACAAAAGCTTCCCGCTCAAGGGAGAGAGCGATTGAGCGAAGAACAATTTAGGAACGGAGCAGGCAGTCAAGGGGTGTTTTCGCTTGAAGTTGAGTTCTGTAATCGGCCAGACTTTAATTAACTAAATACCAGTATAAGCCTACAGCGGGCACCGTAGAAAGGTCATTCGATACGGTACGATTATAAGGAGGGTATACGAACATGTTACATGCCAACATGGATGCATTCGTTCTGCAACCAGACTGACGACCGTTTATCAGGTCTCTGTATAATGAGTGTATGTAGGCCTACATTGTACATGTACGATATATCGTACTTCGGAAACAGTTTCCGTCAGCAAATTAAAGCGAATTTATGAAGTGATAAATCAGTTTGGATATAAGAACCCAGACGATTGCAATTGTTATTTCAAGAGTAAGGTCAGATTTCAGTCACATACAATTTAACTAGGCTAGGCCTATCATAACAGTTTTGACAATTAATGTCTAGGCTAGGCTATATGATTTTTGCGCATGCTGGGTTGAATGCGTTCCGTGACAGCGGATCGAGAGGGAACCAGCGCAAAAGGAGTAAGCGTCGAAGGTGGAGTGATCGGTTGTTTTGACAACCTAGGCCTAATTAACCCCGTAGCCTAACAATTATATAAAAGTCTGCGCCCCCCTAGAAAAATTCCTGCGGACGCCCATGCCTGTATGAATTAATAAAGTGAGAAAAGACTGGAGATAGAATACAAGTCCCGAGAGGCCGTATACCCTTACAGCAAGCCCAGGTTTCTCCCTCAGGCTTGTGGAGTACATGGAAGATATTTTCCACTTGAAATTGATATCTTGCCTATGCATGTACTTGTATTTCCAGGAGTCGTAGGAAAGTGACCTTGAACGAATGGCACGTCGTGCGCGTCTCTCGGACCGGAAGGAGTGGGGTGCTGAGCGTCGATGACCAACTTCCGGTTGAGGGAATGTCTCAGGGCGCCTTCACTCAACTGACCCTTACCCTTGACCTTTTCGTCGGAGGTCATCGCAACTATGACGAAACGGCAAGGGCGGCTGACGTCAACCGGTCTTTCAAAGGATGCATTCAGAAGGTAGACAGACAGACAGACAGAGAGATAGATAGCTAGTCAGACAGACAGACATTATGAGACATACAAACTGACTGACGGGAAGATAGAAAGACACAAACAAACAGACACACATACAGAGAGACAGATAGTCAGACAGACACACGGACAGAGAGATAGTCAGAGATACAGACAATATGAGACATACTGTCACATACAAACTGACTGACGGGCAGATAGAGAGACACAAACAAACAGCCACACAGACAGACAAAGAGTAGTAAGAATATTAAGAGTTTAATTGCATGGGCTAAAGGGGGAGAACAGATGTTAGGGCTGTTTATATTGAAAACAGCATACCCACGTTAAGGGCCACGTGTTGAACCCATTATGACGGGTCATCGACTCCTTGCATTTTTACGTAACGCCAGAAATATGGACATGCCAAGCCGATGACAAAGCAGGACAAGATACGAAGAGGACAAACCGGACAAAACACAATAATTAGACAATAATGAACGAATGACAATAAAGGACGGAGACAATCGAGACAGACGACGAAAATTATTTCTTCAATTGTCCCAAACAATGCAATGTCTACAATGAGCAGACACATAATAATATACTGGCGCAATATGAATTAACGCATGACTGATTTCCAGGTCGCAATTAACGATCGGCCGTTACGGTTGGTCGACGATGCCATTGGTGCAATCAACGTGGACAACTGCAGCAACCATCCGTGCGTCAGTCAACCGTGCAGAAACGGGGGTCAATGCGTGCCAATGCGCGAATCCTACAAGTGTTCATGCCCTAATGGCTACCAGAACCGTGACTGCCAAGACAGTACGTCATTATGAATGATAATTATGCAAGAGAGTAATAATTAATTCATTAAGAATGTCACCATTTTTATGGTCGCTGATAAGAATTGCGAGGGGGAGGGTTGAGTTAAGTCTTCTTGGGGTCTATTTTTTATTAGTAAAGTCTTCTTTTCTCATGCCAACTCCATGTGGATCAGCATAGGCGTACGAGGCGAGGGTTCATGGGGGGGGGGGGGGGGCAAATGCCCCCCAGCTTTCGGGCAAGTCCGGTTTTTCGGACAAACCAGACCCAACCGACTAAAAAAAGGTCAACTTTTTGCCGGATATATTTTTCGGGCAGAAGTTAAATCTTTGCCCCCTCCCCACTGCTGAAATCTCCCGTACGCCTATGTGGATCAGCCTTCCTTCTTCTTCTTCCCTTCCTCCTTCTTCGCCTCCTCCTAATCCTCCTCATCATTATCATCATATTCTTCCTCCTCCTCCTCCTCCTCCTCCTCCTCCTCCTCCTCCTTCTCATCATCATCATCATCATCATCATCATTATCATCACCATCGTCATCGTCATCATCATCATTATCATGCATAATCCTAATTCAACTGGCCAATCTTAGGTTGAAAATGATTTAAGGTAATCTTGAGAATGTTCATTTTATTGTTTATTTTGTAGAAACGGTTCGCTATCGATATCGCTACAGATACAGAAGAGGTTAATGAACGCTTCTCTCATTTAATTTCATTGCTATGTGTACAGGCTAATCATCATCATCGTCGTCGTAATCATCATCATCATCATCATCATCATCATCATCATCATCATCATCATCATCATCATCATCATCATCACCACCACCACCACCACCACCACCACCACCATCATCATCATCACCACCACCAACGTCACTTGCACGATTACTCAAATCAATAAACTGCCTCTATTAAAAAAAATAACAAAAAAACATTAACCAAAATAACAGGTTTTTGCAAACTTCTTTTACAGATAGAAAGGTGTGAAAAATACGACAAAAGCAGTTTCGTTTCACAGAGCAAAAAATCGGCGGAAAGCTTACCTCCCAAATCCCACATGAACCCCGAAAGCAGAATGATGCCAACCTCCGAAATCCCCGACGGCCCACAGCCAGACGACAGCGCCCACCCGATAGAGACGCCAGCGTCGGACCAATAACAAAGGCGCAAGATGAATTGATGATGGAATGAGTCGAGACATTTTGGCGGCATATTGGCAAAGACGCGTCTTTCTGTATTAGTTTAGGTTCATCCGCAGACTGTAGAATCGTGCTAGAATCGTGACTTTGTTGCAATGTTTATAGTTAACAATGCTGGAGGTGGATATGTGTGTTTGTGGCAGGGGCGGATACAGAAATTTTCCAAGGGAGGGGGCCAATTTTTTTACCTTGGGTCCGGAAAATTTTTGATGATCCTGGGCAGAAAAAAATCTTACCTTCTTTAGTCATCCGATCGAGAAGTCAGAAAAAGATATCAAATTCAAATCGAATGGGAGGGGGCATTTCTAAATGGGGGGGGACGAATTGCCCCCCCTGGATCCGCCCCTTGTGTTTGCGACGGTGACAGTGTGGCCACTCCGAGTAGGCCTATAAAGGCTACGGACATTTCGAAATTATCTTGTGTTTAAAAACTAGTAGGCCAAAAGGTGCTAAGAAGTAGGCCTACGTTTTGCGGCATAATTGCAGTAGCCTATCGGCAACCGGCATATTGTATTGTATTATGAGCATTTTATAAAGCGTCTCTTACGAGTCTTACGGTAGGCCTGCCAGCTGTTCGGTTCCTACTGTGACAGCCCCGAGGAAATAAGAAAGACTTCAAGCAGCAAAGGGCTGAAGATGATACCCCCAATAAGATCTTAACTATTGATTGTGGGGAAAGATGGCTATTTACTATTTAAATTTTGTTGTTGACCACCACAGACTGGAAAGTTTCATGGCTAAAGAAAAGCTTGAAGACTTATTTGCTTAAGATTTATTATGTGACTTTCCTGTTACGCACTTTCCTGCAAGAATCTTTTTTGTCCTGGGGCGTTACAAATGACAGTATAATAATAATAATAATTAATAATAATATAATAATAATAGCCAGTGTAGCCCGGCCCCCATAAGTCGCCGGGCAAAGGTCATTTGCCCCTCCCCTTCCCCCTCCTCTCGGCGGGTCTGCCATTTTATCAGCACTAAAACAGTAAAGCAATTTTATTAAAATGACAGTTTTATGTCCTGTCTTTGCAATGCGAAAACATAAAGAAATAGGTGTGGAGGGTACATCCCTCCCCTTGAAGCAACCCAAACCTTGATCCCCAAAGGAAAGACCAGATTAAACACTGGCCGTTATGTTCAGAAATACTGAATAAGTCATTTCAACATCCCATTGAAATGTCCTGTGAATCAAGTAATATCTGCACTAAACATCTTACATATATTATACAGAGTTTAACAGAATTGTAGGCACACAACACGCGTGGCTTACGTTTACGAAGTTTTCAGCAGTTTATTAATTAATTTATACTGTTAAAACTTCGTAAATTTAAGCCACGTGTGTTGTGAGTTTAATATTCTTTTGCGATACAGCATGTTCACTATGACTGTGGTTTTTATTTTAATGGTCAATTAAGTGGCGCTTTGTTGCCATAAGTTAATATGCTTGAAAAAACACGCAAAGATTTCTCCATTTACATTGTTATTACAATCAAAACTTGTATAGAATGGTTCTGTACATGTTTCTATAAGGAATATTCACAAACAAGAAATTAATCTCCCAATTCATGAAGTTCAATTACCGGTGTTAGAATAGTGTACAGCATCATTGAAAAACAAAAAAATACAACAATTTTACACAATGGTAGTATAACAAAATAACAACTGCAACAGTCTTTGTGTGCGCAGGAGGGAAAAATGACATTCCACACCTTAATTTGCATGTTTTCCTTTGCCATTTATAACATGCATGTTGACAAGAACAATTGTAATTATGCTTCTCTTAGTCACAAACAAAAGTGGTGTACTAATTAGAGTTGGCACTTTTGAAAGGTACTGGTGGACGTGCTATTACAAATACAATGAACACTTTCTAAACGTGGTTCACAATCAATTCAAACCTACCTGACACAAGAAAATTAGTGAACATGGATCCCAAAATTTATGCACTTATACAAATTATTGACAACACCTTTGTAACTGGAAAATGGCGGGAGCGCCTCTGAGCAGTTTCTTTTACTTGAAGGAGCGCTATATAAATGTCCGAATGAATGGGTGAATGAAACTATGCACCGTACAAATTAAACTCCTTATAACACCTATGCAATAAAGTTATCAAGATGAATCTTAAATTGTCTTCCAAAGCCACAAAGTGTCTGGTTTGTCTACACTGTGTCCGCGATAAAGTGATACCCAAAATAAAGTGCCATAACTCGGTCAAAACTTGTAGGATTTGTCTGAAATTTTACACACAACAACGGTGGCCATATATACACGAGATCCTAAAGCCGATTTGAAATATTCGTGAGTTTGCCAAATTTATGAGCGTTTGAGATAGAGCACCGACAAATGCAACTTTCCAACATGCAAACGTTAAAGTAGAACCCTAAACTTTGTGAAATATCTTGGTTAATTGCAGTATTATAAAAAAAATGGTTTTCAGCGCAGAGGACATTTTTTACAACCAGCTAGGCTACTGTTACGTAAAAAAGGTCTCGCAGTGTGTCTGTTTCCGCAAATGTCGCTTATAAACAACATCCTATGTATCCACTGCGCTAACCAGAAAAATTACGTAATGCTATGCGTTTTACTGTTCGGTAACTTGGTTTCTGAACCACCCAATTTCAAAAGGGTTAATCTTCGCAACCGTTCAATAAAATGTAATAAAATTTGCAGGGTATGGATGGAAAAGACTGAAGATCATGTGCTCCAAATTTGGTACCTATAATACTGCAATTAACCAAGATATTTCACAAAGTTAAGGGTTCTACTTTAACGTTTGCATGTTGGAAAGTTGCATTTTTTGGTGCTCTATCTCAAACGCTCATAAATTTGGCAAACTCACGAATATTTCAAATCGGCTTTAGGATCTCGTGTATATATGGCCACCGTTGTTGTGTGTAAAATTTCAGACAAATCCTACAAGTTTTGACCGAGTTATGGCACTTTATTTTGGGTATCACTTTATCGCGGACACAGTGTAGATTGATGACGACTATCTAATCATTACCAAAGGGTGGTCAAGAAAAACAGTCCATGAAGAGGTTGTTGAGAACTAAATCATATTGTAAAGCAGATTTGAATTTAGGATCCATGCACTCAGTCACCAATTTATCACAGTTTACACCATAATGCTACAAATGAAAACAAGCATTAATATAATATCACCACTTCAAGTAACACCTCCAGTTGTGCTCCATACATTGGGCAACAATGTACACACCTGCACATAACAAGAGCATCTGATTACATGTGAAAGTGTTATCAATAATATGCTTTATGCACATCCTTGTGAAAACATCTTGATACACAGATTTAGACATTTTAACAAGTACAAACCCATATATACATATATAAAATTATATATACATACATACATACACATATGTATCATTTATAATTATATATATAATTATATATATGTACATACATAATCATGATGACGTCAGACATTGAAGTAATTATCAGCTGGATTGTGTGTTCACACGAATGAACTCGCTGCCAGACGAACAGATTGAGTCATTAACATCGTTTGAAGCTTCCAGAATAAATTCTCCATTTTCTCTGTCCTGACCTGTTTCTAGACTCGACCCTGACCCAGTTTCTGCAATCAACCTATCCGCCACCCAACTCTCGAGATCAGAATCGAATGGGTTCAGGGACAAATCATCTTTGCCTTGCGTAGGATGTTGTGCCACACTAGCCAAACCAACCGGAGAAAACTCATCACCAAGAGTATTGCAATTAGACAGAGGGCAAGTTTTTCCGACAATGGTGTCTGCATCGGCATAGTCGTTACATGGAGAAGGGGTTGGCATATTTTCAGTTGTTTTTTTCTCATCACAAACGTTTTCATCAACAGTCCAATTCTCTTCTGGATAGAGTTTTCGAAGTTCCTCCAGTTCAGCGGCTGCGTTGGAAACCATCTCTTCGTAACTTTCCCGTGCCTTTTCCGTAAGGTCCTTCAGTTTCTTGAAATGTTCCTAAACATACAGAAAAACCGGGTCAAAGCTAAGCAGAAGAAAGGCAACTTAAAAATAACAAAGATTAATAAGTACACTTAGAAGGATGTATGACGAGCACATGTATATTCAAAAGACATAGAAAGATGTGACCGTGGTAAAGATTAGATCTTAGTGGTGCAGTTTAGATCTTAAAACTTGGCTGGTACTCATAAAGACAGTCAAAGACCGTTGTCTGTTGAAAGTTAGCTTCACAGTTGTTTGGAACATCTTTGGCACTTGAATCCCCTACCTATTTCAACCACGGATACTAGATACAACATCTATCTTTCTATTGCGGCACAGACTGGTGGCGCGTTGGATAAAACACTGGCATGAAGATCAGCGAAGCTGAGCTCGATTCCTGAAGCCCCCTTAGGATAGACGTGCCATGTACACTGCTATTAGAGCCCTAGTATTGCAAGCTATCTGTTCCATTAGATATCCTTACATGAGATTAAAACAGATATCAGAAATGATGGTAGTCTACAGAGATTGTCTACAGTGTATAATACAGCTTTAAGATTGAAGATTTCCATAAGCAGTTACCTCGGCTCCCTCATAGCTGAAGATTCCCACTACGCTGACAGGAACAACCTTACAGCACGCCTTCCCCAGCTGCTTACGGCTCAACGCAAACATAAATGGAATATTCTGGCCCTGACATGTCTCAATGATAACGTGCAATGCTTCGTCCAGGCCTCCTACAAAATAGACGTAATCCAACCACCAAATAATGTGATGCAGAACAAATGGACAATTTTATGGCTTTCTAATAACCTGTAAGCAAAAGACAAATAACCGATCACCATGAAATGTCTTCTAAGTTAATTGAACTAGAAAGTCTTTTAGTTGTCAAAAGAGAGCTGCAGGTTGAAACATGTACAGTTGTACACACATCATAAAAGTATAATATACAAATGCAGGTGAACATATAAAAGTTTATAATAAAACATAATATTATATATTCATGTTCCATTAATTTATGAATTCACTTCAACAGCAAGGGTAGCTAGAAAAAGATCAATTGATCTCTATAACTGTCTGCAAAATGAGCTGTAGAAGAGAAAAAGAAAGGTTTGAAAAGAAGGTAACAGCAACTTCGTTAGATGTACCGGTACTAATGTCTTAGAATTTGGAAACAAAGCATGAACCTTTGTTTTAGTGCCAGAGAAATTCATGAGTGAACCTAGGGTCATGACAATGAAAATACACTTCGAATAGATCTACAAAAAAACTGCATTTAAACTGAAACATTTGCATCAATGAGCAAAAGGCATCTCAAGCAGGAAATGATCATCTTACCCTTGGACTGGATGCGCTCGAGGTTCGGTGAGATTATGACGCACTTGATCCTGCGCGCTTTCAAATGTTTCGTCACTTCTCGCAGACCAAGTACAATGCGCCTCTTCAACCTCGCCTATTTTTCAATCAAAATAAATACATATATCATAGTTATTTCACCATCAAAACAAGCAATTATGCTGCAAGACTGTTGGGATCGAATGATAACTGCCAGAGCATATCAAAGAAAGCAGTGAACTAAACAATACATGAAGAAAGCGATATAGTCTACTACAGAACTGTTGTACTTCAGCCACATCTAGTCTGCTGCCTATTTTAAAATTTTCATTGCTTACAAAATCTATGAAAATGTCACAAGTTACATATGCAGAACATTTAAAACAACTGCTAACTCTTTAACGACAAGAGGGCTGAGTTTTACATGCATTCAGCGCATGTTCGTCATCTAAGCATTAGCGCACATTTGAAATTTGCCTGGAACAGCGGCAAGAAAAAAGAGGAGCATCCAGCATCTGTGCGTTGTAAGAAATAAAAGCAACCACCTAGCTTCAAAATGAAGATTCTTAACTTAAAATACACGTGTTCTACTCAGAGGCGCTCACTTTGTTTGGATCTTTGTGATAAAGTCGATCCTGGAATCGAACGAGCTCCTGAAGAAGCAACGTACAACAGTCGTCGATCTCTTTGCTCAGAACCTGCGTGCAATACCTGAAGAAATGAAGAAAAAATTCAAATCACCGTTAAAACACTCATGGTGGAACGCCAAAGACATTTTCTGCCATTAGAGGCACTTAACAGTTTGACGACACTAGATAACTGCTCCTGTACAAAGCTGAAATTTCAAAATGCTCATTTCCAGGGCTTTTTAACGTGCAGTTGTACACAAAATGCACAGTTCTAAATGGATTTGTGCGGTTGTAGAGGCACTTCTGTACAGTTAAAACTAACAAAAAATGGTCACTGTTCTCCGATTGGAAATTTACCATGGAGGATGGGAAGGAAAAGGAGTTGTGCAGTTCTAAAAATGCCTTAAAACAGATCTGCTCATTTCTCAATCACAGTTAAATTTACAAAGCACCCATTAATCTCTCTACTCGGAGGCGCTCCAGTTTATCTTAATTATAGAGGATTGCTCGATTGCCTACTGGTTAGAGTACTAGACTGTCAATAGAGTAGTCAGAGTTTAATCCTGGGCAGAAATCACATAACTGACTGAATCCTAAAAATTACTGGTTTAATGCTTTGAACAGATTTCATTCATTCATTCAAGTATGTTTAAATAGCACCTCCTCGTGGAAACTACCCAGAGGTGCTCCCGACTCTAGCATGCAGAATTTATAAAGCACCCGGAAGTAAAAGGAAGCCTTTTCATGATGGAGGTACGAGCAAACTGAACCGTGAGCACTCCCATTCCCACAATCATACCCTGCGTGGGCCATCATTACCCTAGACGCAAAAAAGTCAATCCAATATGACAATATATCGGAACTCACTCTCTGAATCGCCGGCTGTGGATCATAGACTGCAGCATCTCCTTATGCGAGTCCTTAGCCTCCGCAGCAGCAGGTGGTTCATTCTGTGGCAAGGAAGCATCTCTTGCAGTGCTGGGACTCACTGATGCCATTCGAGGCACCGAGGTACGCATCGGCGCTGAAGCATGGCGCCGCAATCCATCGTCGCAAGAATCTAAACAAAAAAAGTCAAAGAGTAGAAGTTACTTGACCATGAGATAATCTTAAACTACAACTTCCTTAAGGGTCACTTGAAAGCTAAGCATGGGGCACCAGCTTATTCAGCAGCACGGTGTCAAGCCAGATGTCAGGTACAGAGATATTAGATCAGTCTGGTTGCCATAGAAGAGGTAGAGAAGCTGCTGAGGTGGGTTCTACTTAACATAAATTATTTGAACAATCAATTAATTACACAATCAATTAATTAATCAATCAATGAACTGGGAGTTTATATAGCACCCTTCAAGATCTCTATTCAGAGGTGCTCCTGAACCGGGCAAGGCGGAAAAGAACAACTGAGAGAATAAATAGAATAGATCCTAATAAAGGCATACCCAGAAAATTTGTGGCTTTTCTATTTTGAAAATGAGCATGGTCGAAAAAACCCACAAAATCAACCTAAACTTTTTCTAAAATTACGGTACCTATTTCGGGGGAAGAGAACTTGAACCCGCAAATCCCCTAAATAAGACCAACGATCTTGGAGAGCAAATGTATCTCTATGCCATTGGGCTGATCAAGAAGAATGCCCAGCACATGGAAGATCGGATAGGACTTCACATGGCTACAAAATACAAAATTGCTTTGTGCGTAATACTTAATCCACTTGTTTAAAATCTAAATAATAATAATAATAAACACCTTCCGTGAGATCTGAAGAACCTGCTTCGTCTTCTTCTTCATCACCATTGGTTATCGTGCAACCTCTGAGAAACTTCTGTCGTCTGCTTTCTCTCTCCTTCAGAATGACCTACAGTTCAACACCGATAGACGAGAGAAAAAACATCTGTCAGCCACTTTGAACGTAAAAAAGCTCATTGCAATCCTCATTTGATAACTAGAGGCGCTTTAGAAATCAGGAGTTTACGATTACGATTGCGAACGTTGTGATCTTATCTCAACCAATCGTGGATAACAAGCATGGAATTAAAACACCCTAACCTTGTGCAGTAAATGCAGAAATAGAGAAATTCTAACCATTTGCGGTAAGAAGAGGAAGAGCGGTAAGAAAAACAAGGAGCTAAAAAAACAAGAAGAAAGTCAGAAAAGCGATAAGTACCCTGGTAAGAAAAGCAAGAACAAAGTCATTAAAACAATAAGTAAGAAAAAAATAGGAAAGTCAGAAAGCAATAAGTACGTAAAACACGAAAGTCGGTAAAACAACAAGAAAAAACAAGAAGTCAGAAAAACAACAAGAAAAACACACAGATATAAATCAACTGTTAACCTTGCGCAGTAGACTTGGTTTCTTTGCTTTAGGGACTTCCCGTTCCTTTCCACGTCTCATCTGCACTCCAGACGAATCAAGAACGTTGCCGCTCTTCGATTTCTGAAATTTCAATTAAAACTAAAATCCTAATCCAGGAAAAGAGACTAAAAGCTTTTCCTCAAGAAAAAAACTAATGTCGTGCGTATATCATTATTAATAGGAAAATTTTTAATACGTGAAAACTCACACCAAAAAGTGATTCTGTGGCGCAGTTAGTCACTCACCAGTAAGTGGCGACACCGAAATGACAAAATTGTCATCTAAAAATCAATTTGCAAAGTTTCAAATTGCAGAAATTTACTATGTTTAAATTAACAAAGGCACATAACAAAAACAATTTCGTCTTTCGACATAAAATTACGTCCGAACCTTTTCCGACTTCGTCCCGGTTTTCAGCGGCTTTTTCTCGTCTTCTTTTTCCAAAGTCTTCTTGTTCTTACTCTTGACGGTAATCATGTCGAAGAGGCTGAGAGTAATTGGCTCTTTGGTCTTGGCTCCAGCGCCAACGGCCCGCTTCTCCTGCGTTGGCTTCGGCGTTGACTTCGGAGGTTGAGACATTGACCTGCTGGCACTTGCTGTCTTCTGTGGCGTTTTCTGTAGACTTTCTTTCTTTTCAGAGGCGCCGATGTCCAAATCCCAATCAGATTCATCCCCTGCTACAACTGAAATCAAACAAACAAATTCCACGTCTTTAACATGGAAGCCCGCACTTCAGGGCTACAGAAAATTACACTTTTTACTACTAGTCTCGCCCCAAAATATCTCACTAATGTTTTACTTCGTCCTCACTCAGCTTCCTCCCACCGTCCACTTCGTTCATCCAACAGATTTGACCTCTTGGTTCCTCGGTCTAGAACTGTTATGGCTCAGTCTCGATCATTTGTCTCAATTGGTCCTTCTCTTTGGAATGCCCTCTCTCCTTCTGTTCGCTCTACACTTCTTTCTGGTAGTCTCTCCTCTGCTTTGTCTCTTCTCAAAACCTGTTTCTTCTCGCTGGGCCTTGCGCACTGGGAGCGCCTCTGAACGGTTCACCCTACTAGAGGCGCTTTATAAATGTTTAAATACAATACAATACAATACAATACTAGTTTCAGGTTTTTATGTAAGATGATATTGAAAACATGTTCAGTGTGTGGTAAAACAATTACTGGTCCACAGCATCAGAACGTTTGATAAATACTGGCTACAACCCCAAGTAAGTTTAGAAGAAGCTGGGTAGCTGTCAAAGGCCATAATGTCACAGATATTTTTACAAGAGGGGTAAAATACGAAGATCATGGTTAAATTTTTAGTTGCTTTAAAGACCATTTGTATGACGCATACCATTTAATATTTTATGTGAGTAGGTCATTATTATCATTTGGCAGCCCAGTAACCAATAGTTTCTAGAACAATAAGTGAGTTGCAGTGTAATTAATTGGCAATTAATTCACAATTACAACATGTAATTAAGTAATTAACAGCAATAAAAAAATTTAATCGAGGAGCAAAACTAGTAAATTTGCTATATAGTAGATAATAAAAATCATTAAAAAACCTGATATGTCTGGTCTGTTTTCTTTTGTGGATGTCTTTTGCCGATTTGAAGCGTAATTACGAATTGGAGTCTTCTGCTCAAAAAACATCGAAATTTATCCAAAATTTACTGCATAAAACATTAAAAATTCTTGCTGAACAAAGAGAATCAGCAGTCCAATCAATTCCAATTTAAAAAAACAATTACGAAAAACATTTTAATTTAATGACTTAATCAGAGTAATATGAGATGTTCGTCATTGTGGGTCTTTTAATGCGGAATGGCCTTTCCTCAGCAATTCATAACAGGAATTCACCTGCATCTTTTCGCTGTTTGAAGTTCTATCTTTTCCGATGCACTGGTCACTTTGAGAGCGCTTCTGACTAGCTCTGCTGTGAGAAGCGTCGTACAAATGTTCATATTAGATTAGATAAGATTAGTCCTCAGGGCCTACCCTCACCACAATTACCGATATTATCAGCAAAAACAATACTGACAAATCTGATGTTGATGTCACCAACTTACAGCACGTCCAGAGAGTATATCGCTGTACTTGATCGGACCAGACGAAACTTCATTTGGCGTTGATGTTTGTGCAGCTTGTAGAAGTCCAGGAAACTCATCATCGTCATCAAACTGCATTAGGATGCTTGGACCGACAGACAAAGACGAAGCGTTGCTCTCTGCTGCCAGACCATTCTCTCCGATTCCTCCATCTTCCGTCGCACTCGTCTTCTTCTTGCGGTTCTTACGTCGGCGCTTGGCAGTTCCTCCTTCTGACTTTTCCTCGGATTTCACCACCGATGTCGTTCCACCCTGCTTTGAGGAATTATCCTGGGGGATGCTCGTTTTCCGGGATTTCGACTGTTGCCGTTTATCCGTCTCAACTCCGGGTTTGTTTCTAAGGGTGGATTTTCCACCCGTGGAAGGAGCACGTCCATTGGATGCAGATCGTGGCAGCTCGCTCGTCTTTGAAGAAGAGGAACCAATTGTCTGAACTCGCCTCCAAGATGGGGACCTGGATTTTCCATCGTGGAGGCTTCCTCCATCGTATTGTTTCTCTGATGGCGCCCAGTCTTCTTCCTCTCTCTTGGCGCTGAAGATGTCAGAACCATTGTCTCGTGGTAATTGTCTCTGACTTCTCGCTTTGCCCGACGGAAAGTCGTTGTTGACGTTCTTCAGAACTCTCTGCGATCTGCCGCTGTCGTCCGCTGCACTTTGGATTCTCTTTCCGTCGACAAAAACTTCACGTTTTGTGTTAGTCAGTGAATCGGTCTCACCTTTAATGTTTTTTCCAGAAACTGTAGTCTCAACCTTCCCCAATGAATCCCTTTGCTTTCCTAATGAATATTCATTCTTGCCTGCTGAATATTCATGCCTGCCTGCTGAATATTCATGTTTTGTCCTGTTTGAAGAGCTTGGATCTTGTTTCTGGTCGCTTGTCGATATTCCGGTGCTTTTCCTCTTCCCGGATTGTGACCTCGTTGACGAATGATCAAATGCTGACTTCTTTACATCCTTCCTGTTCACAGAATGATGTTCAGCTTTCGATTTAAAAATTGTATTGAGAGGCACATTAGTCTCAGAGGTGGCGGCAGTTTTTCCAACGGGAGGAACAGCTGTCCGACTGACAATAGATGTCCACAACAATGGCTTCGTCGGCATAGTGCCAGTAGAATTCGGAGTTGTGGCGGAAGAGCTTCCCACGAAGCTGTAACTTTTCAGGAAGTCTGGAGACGATGATTGGTCGTAGAGGGAACTCGGTTTTTCCAGTAGAGTTAGCCGAGAAAGATCTTCTGAGAAATCTAGAAATAAACAGCAAGAAAGGCAACAAAAATGTAAATGAAACAACAAACTTAAATGAAAAGTCAGCGTGCTATACACACACACACACACACACACATACAAACACACATGACATGCATGCACATGAAAACAGAAAAAGCAGTCCCACATGGGGCAGACAAGGGTAGTAAGTGATTAATATAATTAAGAAATTAAGTAAGAACGTCAGAAAGTAAGAAGTAAATAAAAAAAGTAAGGATATTCTTAATGATGACCAACTGCGTATACCGCACGTTGGTATATACATTTAAATAGGATAGTTGTAAGTTTGGTGCATCATTCATATCTTACATGTACGTTGCAATTCAAAACCTAAGAGAGACTGAACCAAACACAATACTAATGAATATTCAACCTCCAAAATTTATTCTTACCCGTCTGAGCATCATTGTTTTTGTAAACTTTAGATCCTGTCATCGGGCTTAGATTGTTGTCGGGGCTAAAGCTGGTGCTACCATGCATACTGCCATCCTTTTCTCCCACACTATTTCCTTGTTCAGTACTCTTGGACTGAGCGTCGGTCCCAGC
This sequence comes from Lumbricus rubellus, assembly GCA_945859605.1. NCBI lineage: Eukaryota > Metazoa > Annelida > Clitellata > Crassiclitellata > Lumbricidae > Lumbricus > Lumbricus rubellus. The sequence continues at coordinate 43,488,152 of OX243815.1, read as the reverse complement.
CTCCGCGCTTGCCAAATCGCCGATGCTCTGACCCGCTTCGCTCGCTCCAATTCTTATTATACTACTACGTGACTTCTTCTAAAATCCAAAAACAGAAATAATTAAATAAATTACAAAGCATTCTTTGAATTATCTGTATTTCAGTACACCATATAAATATGTAAACTTTTGGCACGGTTGTAATGCAAGGACCATGCAGCAGGCTCAGACTTACAATCGTCAGAATACAGGCCCAGCAAAGGGCCACTGACAGAGATCATGCATAGAGAAAAGACGATGATTGATGATTGGTCAATGTGGTCATTAGATATTGCAGACTTATAACAATAATACATAACACGACGTCACCATTTCATTAACACCCCAATCACAATCATGCGATAACAAACCTTTTTCTTTTTCGTTCTAACAGGTTCGCCGCCTTCAGAAGGAACTGTAGACAGAGAATTATCCAGATCTTTCGAAGCAGCTGGCGAATATAACGTCCCAGGATTTGCACGACTAGCATCTTTCGCTCTGCCCGATTTTGGCCGACGCGCTGACACTCCAGGCAGACTTGCTGATGCATTCGGTTCCTGTATTGGCAGATTATTCCAGGGGATGTCAGTGTACGGTGAATTGAACGCATCTGGAGGTCGACCCCCGGGACTAACGCTGCCCGCGAGATTTCCATTTCTGAGCGTCGCTGGCCAGTAGTCGATTGGATGAGGAGGAGGATACTGCCCGTAATGGAATGGAGGCGGAATTGCAGGACTACTAACATACGGATGACCCAGTGGCCACTGACCAAGGCTCCTGGAAAACAATCAAAACAATGTCAATATTGTTATTATTATTTTTAAATTTTTTTGTAGCACCCTTCAAGGTACGATAATTTACTCAAGAGCGATCCCAGTCCAACCACAGCTAATACGGTTTGTCGATGGCATACTACTAGCCAGAAACTAACCGATCCAGATGAAAAGATTAGCCTGCGACTAACTCAAAGTGCTGATAGAGCAAGTGTGTGTGGGCCTGAAGGTCTCAAGGGCTTCATATAAAAAAAATTATGTCAAGTTGCAAAGTTACAATTTTTACCAAAGAAAATATGCAAATGTAGTCTGAAGAGGACCCATAGGCAGACAAACTCAGAGGAGTTAGGGTGGAGCAATGCCCTGGGGCCCAGTATCTTTTATGGGCCTGGACTGGGTAGACATACATACAAAGTTTACGATTTATGCAAATATAGCCTAAATATAATATTACTAACATTTGACTATAGTCAGCCGATACTTTATACCTCATGCATCAAAATAACTGCATCAGATGTTCAAAGAAGCTTCAGAAGTTTAGAGAAAAGATTAGATTGGATAACCAATACAATGATTTGATTTAAAAGCAGTGAAAGTGCAAACCTCAAGTACGAACTTGTGTCTTTCATTTCATTTCGCGGCCAAACATAACCGCCGAAGTAAGATGGAACTTCTCCGGAAGTCGAGGCAAGTGATTGCTCAAAATTAGTCGGAATGAAGCAGGCTGCTTCGACTGACAACTGAGACGTCGCCGGATGATGAATGACCTGTATTTTACAATTTAAGCAAAGAAGATGTTCTATCAATGCTGCATCTATATATCTATCTACCTTTGCAAGCTCTGTAGCCCTACTCTTAGCACTTGCCACTTCCACTCCATTCGTTCAGTTGAACAAAGTCTGTTCTAAGTCCCTTTTGATCGCACCTTCACTATGTAGAACCGTGTCTTCTCGGTGGTAGGACCCTCAACCTGGAATGGCCTTCCCTTGATGTTCAGGTCCTTTCTAGAACTCCATCGTAGGCACTCCACTGTAAACTTAAGACAGTTTTATTGGTTGGGAGTGCTTCTACAGTGCTACTCGAAAGCCACGCGTAGGGCACTAGCTTATTCACGAGCGCTGCGTCGAATCAGAGGAGTTGTCCAAATGAGGTCCAAGTCTCGTTTCCTGTTACGTGTCATGTGATTTTTACGCTTCTCCAAGAAGCTATGCATAAACTAGTTGGCGTTACGCTATATGAGTTTTAGATAACATTTTCACAGGTTTAATTGTTGCGTGAAGCTTCTGCGGCGGAACCTTCCGCCAGATAATGCCTTCCGAAACTGCTTATACGGCGGAAGTTCGGGAATCGACCCGAACAAGAGTTTCTAATGGCTAAACTAACCCTAACACTAACCCTAACCGACCCTCACGATGCCTAACCTGCTATTCGGGTCGATTCTACACGTCTCTCCGGTATACATTTGGCGCATGTGCACATCCTTCCGCCGTATAAGCAGTTCGGAAGGCATTATCTGGCGGAAGGTTCCGCCGCAGAAGATTTATCCTTAATTGTTAGCACGAATCTACAAACCTTCGATGGATCAGGATGGCTTTCGAATGACATTCTGTATAGAAGTATTCCACAGGACTTATGCGTCTAGTAATACTAATGATCGTTAACTGGATTTTAGAATACTGTTTTCATCTAATAAAGGCCATAGCGTAAAACAAATCTTAAATTCAACGAAACAAAAAATTGTTTATTACATTTTTAAACATATGACATAAACACGTCCAAAGAGCAACGCCTGGGTTTCATAGCTAATCAGCCTGCCAAGAGCATGAGCCAAACTTTTGAGGCGCATTTCTTGGACTGCATTATTATTTTAGTTTTGGAAGATTCAGTTCCGTAAGTAATCTTTACGTCTTTGTAGACTTTAAAATCTTTGGTGAACTTAATATAATGTCGAAAACCATACTTTGTGTCGATCAGAATTAGTCTCATTCAGAGTCGTATATTAAAAATTAATGTAAGTGGTCTTATTGTATTTGACAAAGGGACACGTGGCCAACGTTGTGACAGTGACAGTGAGCCAGAGAGACCTACTTGGGACAGTAGGTCTCCCTGTTTTTTTAAGTGCACATTAAATTTGGCAACGACTTTGCTAACGAGAGTAATGATTTTGACAGTTTGTTTGAAGGGCGCTCGTAAAAACCGCAAGAAATTATTCAGTCTTGCATCCGATCATAAGCGTGCTGCGTGCAAAACGGTCATTGCTCATCATTATGATAATTTATTGGCTCTGCTTACTAATTCAGGAAGTCCTTAGCCCGTGCTTCGTGAGCGCACAGAGGCAGCAGGTAGTTGGCTAAGATGCGTAATGAGGCTAAGGACGCTTAGATTTGCACCCGCGAACATCATGAATATTAATACAGTCCTACAAACTCATGAATATTCAAGTTTCGCCTAGAATTATGGTAGTCTGCTTCTCTGCCCTTCAGGTCATTTCGTCTGGTGCATGGCGCTTCTGATCGACGGACGCGCGACATCTGTCTGCCTACCTGACTAACAACCCTCGCGTGTACATGTATGCCGTCGCGGGGCTGTGTAAACGTGCCCGCACGGCCGTTTGACCGTCTGCTTGCGTGGCTGGCCCTTCGTCGTTCGATCTTGTCTGCGCTGAGGGTCGACAACGATGGCGAACCTGCGATTGATGCTGCGAACGACGATGTATTCAGCCGCTTGAGAAGCAGCTGATGATGCTCGTCGCTGCGGAGCCTGAGCGTAATAGATGGAGACACCAGCGTCCCCCCTTATCTAATCGGGGATCGGCTCTACTTGCGGACCGGCGAAGCACCGCTCTTCGCGGCGACGGCGGCCGACGCACCGCGGATGAATTTCGTTTAAACGGTGGACGCGAAATGGAGATCTTCTATCTTTGCGGCCGAAAAATATATTTTATGCGACTTTCGTAGGAAATTTAGTTTTCCAGGAATTCCGGTCGATAATATCCACAAAGGCAGTCATTTCCGGAGATATTTTATGTTCCTGTGGACTTGATTTAATACAGTTTTGCTTTTATCTTGGGATATGCTTGAAGACTTTGTGCTTGGCTGGAGTACGGCGCTAAATAAATGCAAGTTGATCATGCCAGTTCAGTACGTGCAGTCTGAGATTGATTGACTTCTTAAGCACAGGAGTCTGGTAGCCTAACTTGTAAAATCTTTAGTCCATTATTCTTGAGAAGCAGGGCAGCTCCAGCAATTGTGTTATTAGAATTTTGTAGCTGAAGTTTCGTAAATATTGGCATTGTATCAAAAATGGATTTTGTTTCGTAAATAGTCCGACTTGCGGTAACACACGTTGCAGTCTGTTAAGCATTTAAAACAACAACAAAGGTTGGCATCTAGAAAACAACATACTTGTGGTAGCAATGGTTGGGAGCTGGTTGTGAGATTTAACCCAAACTATCATATTGAAGATTCTCAGCAGTTGTTCAGTTTATTCGCCACAAAGTCATAACAGCACTATTCGACAAAACACAGACATGGAGTCAACAGAGAACGAGAGCGAGAACATTCAGACGGTGGAGATTATAAAACAACCGGGTCAGACGCTTGGTTTCTACATCCGTGAGGGTAACGGGGTCGATCGCACCTCTGGGGTCTTCATTTCTCGAATCGCCAACGGAAGCGTGGTTGCGAGGAACGGCCTGCTGCGCGTCAGCGACGAAATCTTGAGCGTGAATTCCGTCGACGTGACTCACATGAGCCTCGACGACGTCGTCATACTCATGTCGATTGCGAAATGTCTCGTGCTCACCGTTCGCTTTCAGAAGCCTCACACGCTCAACGCGATCGTCTCGAGCGCTGAGGAGCAGGAGCAGGATACGGGCACTTCTCGAAATCAACAACCGGTTGTAGTTCTGAAGAGTGGGTTTGCCAACTCGTTTTCCGGTATGACGATCGAGGATAGATCTCCGGACGACTTGACAGTTGTTGACAGCGCCAGGTACGGACACCGGACGCTTCCGTCGCAGACGATGTACGGTACTAGCATGCGGAACGGGAGATTCCGAAGCCCCGGAAATTCCGGGAGCGACCAGCCGATGGATCCATTTTACCATCAACAAGGAATGCATGACTTGCAGAGGTCTGGCGGCGGCAAAGCCTTTCCAGAGCAGGGAACCAGCGGAATGAGCAGAATGATGTACGGGGATCCACCGGGCAGGGCGTACGACGGCTATCCCGGTCCGGAGTACGACGCGCAGTCCTTCGAGAAAGTCCTACGTTGTTCCGGAAGCGGAAAGAACGTCTACAGTTCCCCGAGAGCTCCCCAGCGCCACCTCGACTACGCCTCGGACACCGACGTGACATACCATCCGTGCAGGACGCCGTTCGAACAGCTCATGTCCCGGTGCAATCCGTACAGGTGCGGGTCGCTCAACAGCGGCCACGGGTTTCCTGAGCGGTCCACGAGGTCGCACAATGGCGGCGCTCCACCACACTACATCAATGGAAACGAGCAGTACAGCTCCGACTCGGAAATCATGACGCACTACCACAGATCGTCGCGAGGGGGTGGGAGGATGACGTCACGGCCATCTGGTGACCAGTCGGTGTCGAGAAGGATGGAAGGAAATGAGATCTTCTATTCGCTACCTCACAAGGGAAGGGACGAGTACAGGGACTATCAGCATCAGCTGTCCCTACAGTCCGACCTTTTGCATCGGGGTCGCAGCGTGTCTCGGCCAAAACCTACGGGTGAGCAACCTTCTTGGGTATCCATCAGTGTTTACGTGTTTGTTTAAGTACTTGTTTTTGGTAATTATTTGCTCACATAATTATTTTATTTATATTTATTGTGTCTTGTGAGTTATGTGGAATTGTTTGTTAGCTGTGCATGCAGTGACAGACAGACAAGACAGACAGACAGACAGACACATGCACACGTATATATATTCACACACACAGACACACACACAAATAAAGTCAAACACACTCAAGCACACATAAAAAAGTTCATAAATACACATACTTGCACAAGGGAAGCACTGTAAAAGTAGCTATTGTTAATGATTATTAAGGATTGAATAAATTGTGTCATAATTGCAGTGCAGTTACAGAGTAGCTTTAAACACATGCAAATGCATAGACCATTGCTAAAAGTGTAAAAAATAGGGCATAGCCGGGGGATGACCCGGTTAACCGGAATTACCGGTTATTGACCACCCGGCAGATAACCGGCCCCGGTGATGAAAGGTCAATCGGGCCGGGTGGGTAATTATGAATAGCATACCACACCTCAAAGAGCTTAAGAACAAACCTGCAAAATCTCAATTCCATCATAGTACAATGAACAAACCAGACCGTCTGCTGCAATAGTTAATCTATATTAGCCTATCCTATTTCAAACAGGGACCAGCGAGAGGAAGAGAGTGAGGAAGGAGGAGGAAGAGGGGAGGAAGAGGCTGAATTAGAGAGAAAGAGGAAGGGTGTATATAACTGTAATACACATAAGAAAGTATTATCACATTGGTCATGCTTCCACCCCTCCTCCTCCTTACTCTGAGCGGAAGGTGCTATAAGAGAACTTTGGAATGTACATACATACATACATACATATATATATATATAATATATATATTAAGTATTATCACCCTCTTCCATACTGTTGGGCTATTTGAAATATGAAGAAGAGGAGGAAGATTAAGAAGGAGGGGAAGAACAGTGGTAAGGGGTGAAGAAGTATAGGAAGAGGGAAGAGTGTGTACAGCTGTACACACACAGACACACTCCCATGCACAGTGCTGCTCACTGCCCATAGCTATATAGGCTGCCAGTGGTCATCTGTCATTAATCTATCTTTGCACACCCTCATCCAAGCCTGAGAACAGAGACCATGACTTGTCTTAACACTGGGGCTAATATGATGATGAATATAATCTTTAACGGATTAAAGGATGGCATGCTTTGAAATACATCTACTTTTGGACTGCATGAATGACAGAAACAGGACTGTTCATCAGGGCCTCAGCTTCGGTTACCTCTGACCTCTTGCCTGACACGGCAGATCAGATAGGATGATGCTATTAACAGAGTTCATGAACAAATTTCACTGGCACTTCTCAATCAATAACCTCTGGCAGAAATTTAATCAACTGTAGCCTCTTCTCTCTTGCTGAAATCGGCCAGACTGATAATTTATGTAGGTTTTCAAAATGATCAGAGGTTACTGATAGGCAGTGGTAAGAATGCTGAACTGTCAACAAGTTATCTAGAGGTTCCTGGCTAAGGGAACAAGACAATTTGTAACTGTATACCAGTGGTGCACAACCTTTTTCAGCCAAGGGCCACTAATCGATTTCTGAAACCTTTGGGGGGCCAAACAAGTGTGACAACTCAGGCTATGTAATTATTGTAATAGTAGGCCTAATTGCAAGACGAATGCATGTCAAATTTATTAAGATGAGGTGCGCAATAACAGTAGCCTAAATGTTAAGAGTTACCGTATATAGAAATATAGAAAGGGGACTTAGACTATATCACTTCTATGTTGCCACAAAATAATAGTTTTCCAGTGACCACAGGGTCATCGCGGGCCACTTGACAACTCGTCGCGGGCCGGATTTGGCCCGCGGGCCGGACGTTGTGCACCACTAACCCTAACCCACAGAACCATAGGCCCTGCTCTGTATATAAACTCATGCCAGCAGAACATAGATTCTTCTTTCTGTTTTGAAAGACATTATTATACATGTAGCTGACATTGTATCTGATGCTGAAGTTTGATTTTTAATTCTTTTATAGTAGGCATATGTACTATAAATATTCAACACTCGTAAATAATTTAATAAGTTGAGCCGATATGTCCCAGAGTCGCATGAAAAGTAAAATCTGGAACTATTTTATAATAAATGCAGCAGATGAAACTAAAGCAAACTGCAATATCTGTAAAGACAAGCTTTCAAGAGGAGGAAAAGACCCACGCTCGTATGGAACGAAAATATTGCTGAACCACCTGCGATCGAAACATCCCAATGCATTTCTTGAATTTTCAAGCTCTGATCAAGATGTACTTTTTCTTTTTTAGCAATATTCGTAACAATATATTTAACATTGCTAATTTAACAACAAGATAAGTTAGGCATAACTGACACAATAGATCATAGCAATGATTCATGAAATACAATTCCACCATAGGCTGCTAGCAATTTGTATGGTATTCGCTCAACAGCTTTTAAAATGAGGACATATCCAGTTTAGAGATTAACGGCTACTTTTAATACCCGGACCCGGTACCCGGACCCGGCAGATTTTATTCAAACTACCCGGACCCGGTACCCGGTTGAAAAACGGCACCCGGCTATGCCCTAGTAAAAAATGTGTCTGAACGCCCCTTACCTTTCCAAAAGAAGTGCCAGGATGCCGTCGCCCTTACATTTTCAGGTGTGCTGGCTAAATAAGTGGCATAGAGATTTAAAAATAAGTGCCAGGACGCCGTCCATGACCGTCCTGCCACACTTTAACTTAAGCCCTGGCATAGACTCATCTGAGTTGGGATCTTGCAAGGACTATAAGGTATACATTTTGACCTGGGTTAAATGCATCTTAGTTATAACAACCTGAATTTGTAACCCATGATCAATTGTATTATAATGACACTCAGTAATAAAAATTAATATGGACATTAATTTTGACCATTTGTCATATTGCTGCATGTTATCTCTATAATAGGCCTATGTTGTTGATGTTGTTTTTATGAGTTTTGTTGTTGGGATTGATGATGTAGTCAGTAGTGTAGTCCTAAAAAATGAAGTGGGGGAACGCTCTTTATAATAATATTATTAGTAGTAGTATTATTATTAATATTCCATTATCCCTGGAAAAAGTGGGGGAACGGCATTCCCTCACGTTCCCCCCACTACATCACTGGATGTAGTTATATATATAATTTTATATATATATATACAAAATTTATACATAATATGCATATATATAATGCGTATATATGTATTATATAGTATTATTTTATTTGTAATATGTGTCTGTGCTGCCCTCTGGCGCCTTAAACAGCGAACAGATGTGTTCTTCCGCCTCCATTTTTATTGGAAATTTTGCCGTTTGTTCGCTCGTTCGGTCCATTACTTCAGCTCTCAATGGACTAACTCGCCTCGAGCGTTTTGATCGTGCTACATATCTTGAAGGATGAACTGAGTTTTTCTTGTCTAGACTACAAGGAATGAGGATTAACTGTACTGGCCTCTATGGGTTTGAATTGGTCTTTGGAGTTTAATATCTTGAGATGATGCTAACGAGATAATGCTACGGTCGATACACTATGCGTTTGATCCGTATTGGACTGGACCAGATTAGGATCAGACAAAGGATCAATGGATCGAAGGAACCTGATCCAAAAGAGAATGATCGAGTTGATGGGAAATGACGTCCAGTATGATCTTAGCCAGAAAATGATTTGGGATGAGGATCTAAAAACATGGCATCTGAAACAGAATGATATGAGACACAAATTAATTATCCGAGCCAAGAGTTTTGATCTGATCTTAAAACTGATTTCAAATCAGAATTATAGGTTTATAATTTGTTTGCAATTTTTCTCAAGCTCTCTTTTATTTAGAGCCAGATCTCAGCAAAGCCCTGTTGTGAATTGATCTTTTCTGTGTAAAAAAAAATGGTGTTGCATATTTTGATACAGTATTGGCATCCACAGCGTGCATAAAGTTCTGCCAATTAACTGTTTACCGTAGTCCAAACTATTCCATTATTAATTGATTAAGTTTATCTTTGCAAAGTTAGATATGTAAATAAGTTAGCAATTATTTTTGTTGTTGTGTTAGTTCTTTTATCATGATGCCTATAATACGCATGGCAAATCATTCCTCTTGCCTGCTTTTCGAATGCAGCTCTAAGTCTTTCAAAATTTGAATTACTCGTTGTCAGCTAATTTAATCAGTGCACGCCGATTGTCGTACAGCGACGTAAGTAGGCCAGGTGCAAATTGCCGCGCGGCGTCTGCACAGGTGATTGTCTGGACAGCACGTGACGTCTAGACGAGCGTACGTTAATTGTACAAGAAGGGAGTGGAAGTGAAGAAGGAGAGTTGCGTGTTGAGAGCCGTTGAGATAGGCTGTAATAGTTGTTGTTGAGTTGCGATAGAGTAGACTGATGAAGGTAGTAGTCGTGTAGTTGTTATGATAACGCAAGTGTAGTCATTGTTGTGTTGTTGCTGATCGTTTTACTTTACATCGGATTTTGGAGTATAATAAGAAGACTTAAACACGTCGTCGTTGTTGGTTACAAAACAGTGAAAGTCTGTAGATTCTTTACCTAGCCATTTAGCTAATGAAACAGTTATCTAGGGATAGGCCTACGCTACCACGAACTTATACGAAGAAGCTTCCGAAGAGACTGAAGGTCACACGTAGAGAAGAAGAGGGAAAAGACTTGTGACACTCGTAATCATAATCTCCAAGCTTCTTAAGCGCTACTTGAAAGCCAAGCGTGGGCATCAGCTTATTCACGGGCACTTATCCTAACATTGTTCTGCTTTCTTTACTTAAAGACTCGTTCGTTGATGTCCACACTGGCTACTACACCGAGATGTCACCAGCGCGAAAGGGAGCCAGTGGAAGTAAAATGCCGGTCGGTTCAACGCTGTCATCCGACGAATACACCGCGTGGCTCAGCCACCGGTCTTCCCCCGTCAACACGACCAGTCCCTCGCGGGCGGCCAACCTCACCAACCATCGCCTCACCCGTAAGATGAGCACGGACTCCCTACTCGACTACAAGACCTACCAAATGGAAGATCCCGGAAACGTGTATCAGTTTTCTGACGCGAAAAGGTCCCGGGACGTCGTTTATGGTCCGGACCTCCAGCGCCGCGCCAAGGAGAACCAGCAGCCGTACGTTCCGCTGTCGACGATGACTCTGTCCCGAGCGCAGCACGGAATGACGAAGAACGCACCCGCAAGCGCTTTGTTGTCGTCGATGTCCTTGAGCGCCGCATCAGAGAGTTCAAGGTCGAAGGTCGTGCAGCTGTCGCGGATGCCGATGAAGATCCAGACGGAGACGTTCCAGGCGTGCGCGTCGGGCGAGGGCACAATGGTCTCCGACGGCGGCGACGTGCCCGGGCTCAGCGGGCTCCTCTTCGTGCGCGTCTTCTGCGGGCACGGACTCAAGTCGTCGCGAACGGCGCTGCGCGACCTCTACTGCGTCGTGGAGGTCGACGCCGCCAACAAGGCGCGGACGATGATCCGGACGGGCGCGATCAACTTCGACTGGGACGAGGAGTTCGAGATCGACATCGAGAGCGCGAGACGACTCGCCTTCCTCGTCTACAGCTGGGACCCGCATACACGACACACCCTCTGCTTCACCGGGGTCCTGTCCCTCGTCGCCGTGCTCCGCCAGGCCAAGTACCAGCGACTCGCGATGCGGCTCGAGCCAAAGGGAACGCTCTACGTCGAGCTGAACTACACCGAGGCGGCGGTCGTGCTGCTTCGGAAGCCGTCGATTCGACGGAACGGGGTGTTCGGGGTCGATCTCAAGGCGCTTGTTCATAGGGAGAACTCCGGGTACGGGGTTCCGGTTGTTGTCATTCGATGCGTGGAGGAGGTGGAGAGACGGGGGTTGGATCATGTTGGGCTGTACAGATTGTGCGGGTCGTCGCGACGGAAGCTGCAGCTGAAGGAGGAGTTGGAGAGGAATGTGCAGGCGGCGGATCTGTCCGTGGAGGCCGTGACCGATGTCAATGTCATCACGTGTAAGTGACAAGTCTATTTGTTTTTTTATCTGTGTAATAGTGTACACGTATAATGTTTATAGCACACTTGTAATGTAATGTAATTAGTTATTTCGATACCGCTGCTCGCAGCCATTCAGTAGTGGTTCCAGGGAAAGGACTCCGAGAGAAAATGGTCTTAAGAAGAGAGAGATCTGTAGATAGTGATAATTTGATTTGTATTGTGTGCAATTCTGTGCACGTATTATTACCGATTTATTTATTTATTTAGCAGATTTTAACATTATTTCGAACAATCGCAAAAAAAATTAATTGGTTCAGTAGGAGTAAGCGAGCGAGCAACAGTGCGTAGTTGACGCAGTTGATAATAACAGGCACAGCTGAGTGTGTGAATGTGTGGAGCAAAAGTGAGTGCCTGGTCCAGAGTAACACCAAGGTAACACCAAGGTAACACCAAGGTTATGGACTCTGGCTGAGAAGACAAAATCAGGAATTGCATTGATCAGCAATGATTGGTCACTAACTCACTCTTAGACCCTCACCCACCCACTCATTCGCTTACTGACTCAATGATTCACCCACTCATTCACTCAATCATTCACCTATTCACTCACTTGATCACTACATCACTAACTCACTCACCCAATCACTCATGCACTCAATCACTAACTCACTCATTCAATCATCAAATAATGTTGTTATTTTATTACTAGTTAGTATTGTCGTTGTTTTTTTGTTATGTGACACTATCTTATTACTGAGCATCAGTCGATGGCAATGAGCAAAGTCTGTGAGTAAAGGGACTTGCTCATGATCCCTGTAGAGCATCAAATGTAATTGAATCGGAGATATTTCTCCAGCAGGCCTCACAAGAGCCACATCAGGGACACAAGCTTATTCACCGACCGTGTTATATCGAATCAAATCCACAAGAGAACCAGGTTGTACGGTCTTCTTCAGTGCCAGGCTTGATTCCCGGGAGGTCAAACGCCGAGAAGAATTTGGAAATTATTGATGATGACTGTCGTTCGTGTGGCACCACCAGAGTATTTGTAATCGTAATTGTAAACTCCAAATTTGAAACGTGTTTTTTCGAAGGCTGAGCACAGGGCTCGAGCTTATTCATGAGCACTGCATCGTATCAAAGTCCAGAAATCAATGTCCAGTGAGGGACCGAATCTGGTTGTGTAAGCGACCTTTGCCCTTTAACCCCCCCCTGCTTTACAGGGGCGAGTGCTATAACAGTACCCTCCACAAGTAATTAACGCACTCAGTTACAATGTAACTCAGAAGATCGATGATGAATATACCTCAGTGTAGCACTTGGCCGCTCTCTGTCTCTGTCTGTCTGTCTGCCTCTCTCTTTCTCTCTCGTTCGCTGGGCGCTTGTTGATCGATTTTGTTTGCGGTTATATTATCTGTTCTTGGCCTATGAGCGTCAGTCGTTGTGCGTGTTCGCCGTGTTATTCCGACAGAGGTCTTTCCTCTCTCTCTGTGACTCATTCTCTCTCTTTCTCGGATTCACAAAGTCAGTTTTCCGATCAATGAACCATTAATTAACGCAGGTCATACTGGATCCTTCCGTTGTATGCGTGGGCGTCCGCAGGTAGGCTATTTTTGCAGAAGGGGCAAAAACGCTTGAATTTTGCTATCAGGAGCTTGAAATATTCAATGCAGGAAATTAAGAACACCGATAGTTTTCATAGGGTTTCAAAATGTAGGTTTCACAGTTTAATTTGTATGCCTACCAGTAGTGCTTGAGTGGAAAGATTTGTTTAGGATTGAAATGTAGTTAGTTTTAAAAGGTGCCAATTTTCCAGAGGGGGAAGGGCATCTCTTGCTCTATGTGTGGGTGCCCATGATAGTATAGGTGCGTTGTGATTGGTTGATTGTTGGGTGGGATCAGTATGAGAATTGTGGAAAAATAACTGGGGGGTTGGCCTATGATAAACTTGAAATTGGGGTATGAAAAACATACTTTAACATGGGGCTCTAAGAAAGACTGGGGGGGTTGAACCCCCCCAACCCCCCGGCAATTCTCACCCTGGGTGGGATGGACAAATGGTCATTTAGGTCAACAGGGTATGATGTGAGAAGAGGGTACGTACTACAATGATTGGTTAAATATGTACAGCCAAGGAGGTCTTAATTAGTATTAACTGTGAGGATTATTATCCAAAATTTCATCAGGTCGAGTAGTCTTTAGAACAGTAACTCATTTCGTTGTTTTATAATATTTGGTCATATCATGTGATGGTCAGTCATTTCTCTGGGCACCTTATGAGTCATTTGGTCATTTATTGGGGTGAATTTCTGTGGAAAACCAAAACAATTGCCATTGTGGATGTCAAAGCGCCAATGGCCAATAGCACCCTATTTGTTTTGCTGGTCAACCGTATCGCCGACCTATTGAACAGTCAGTTATTTGGCGATTTTTTAATTCATTTCTGTGCTTACCTTTTAATCAGCCAGTCATTTGGTCATTTTTTACATTTCTTCATTTCTTCAGTCTTTGGTTATAGTCAGCGATGTGGTCATTTTTGAACATTTAGTCATCTGACATTTTCTTTGGTCAGGCATTTGATAATAATTTTGGAGAGTCATTTCTTTTTACAAGTGGCCTTTAGCCGGCCAGTGGTGTGGTAATTTTTACAGTGATTTCTTTGTTGTCTGGTCTTCTGTCACTTTTTGTCACTCTTCCCTTTAATTTTTTGGCCTTTGATCTGTCATCAATTTGGTCAATTTTTGCCGTTTATTTATTTCGGCATTTTGACCAGTCAGTCATTTGGTCATTTTTGGCAGTCACTTCTCTGGGTCTGCGAGTCAATTTTGGAAAGTCATTTGTTTGCCTTTTCAATCAGCAGATTTTGGCCTTTTCATCATACTCGATCACTGTCGGTCATTTTACGACTGGATTTCTTTTCAGTCAGTCATTAAATGTGACTATAATGACCTTTCGATCCGTGAGTCATCCGTCATATTAATCTTTTGATCTTCTACTCGTCTCGTCATTACTTCTGCATGCCTGCCTGCATGTATGCCTGTCTGCCTGCCTGCCTGTCTCTCTCTGCCTGCCTGCCTGCCTGCCTGCCTGCCTGCCTGCCTGCATCTCTGCCTGCCTGTTTGCCTGCCTGCGTGTCTGACCTCCTGCGGCTGGGGCTGTTCATCCTTTCGGTGATTATTCAGGCGCTATATAACTCCAAGTCTGTCATAGATTACGTTGAGCCGCACCGAGAAACAACGGTTGCACCGTACAACAGCAACAACAACAACACCTTATCGATTATTTCTGTACCTCCCTTCGTCCCTCCCTCCGTCTGTCTCCTGTCCACCTTTCTATCCGTCCATCCATCATTTCCTATACGTCCGTTTTGTATTCGTTCTTTGTCCGTCTCTCTTCGTCCTACCATCTATCCATCCGCCTGGTTTGCCTTCCTCTCAGTCCGTCCGTCCGTCCATCTTGCGTCTAGATGTATTCGTTCCTTCATCTTTCTATCCTTGTTGATCCGTCCGTCCTTTCGTTCGTTCTTCCGTTCATCATATTCTCCATCTATCCATCCATCTTTTCCGTTCATCCATCCATCCATCTTATTTCCATCCGTTCATCTTTCCTTTCATCCACATCTATACTTCCCTTTCATCCGTCCATCTTTCCATCCATCCTTTCATACATCCATTCATCATTTCCTCCGTTGTTGCTTCTGTTCGTTCCTTTCTTCCAACCTTCATTCCATCCATCTTTCCATCCATTCTTCCACTGCTTCATTTCCCTTCTTTTACCCATCCTTTCTTCATCCCTTAACATTTCCTTTCGTCCATCCATCCATTCCTTGTTCCTTCCCTCCCTCCCTGTGACCGTCGATCTTTCCATCCATCTAGTCCATCTTTCCGTCCTTCCTTCCGTCCATCCATTCATCCCTTGTCTCTCCCTCCTCCCTGCCTCCTTCCATCCATCCCTCTTTCCTTTCGTCTTTCCATCCATCCCTTGTTCCCTCCTTTCCTCCTTCCATCCATCCATCCGACCGTTCATCAGTCCGTTCGTGCGTCCTTCCATTGTCTGCTAGCGGTGACTGTGGTCTTCGCCTCCTCCTTATATTGATCGGTCGTTTTGTCTGCTAATGAATAGGACTGCTCTGCACCCCCCCCCTACCCCGAACCACCCCCTCGCTCCCCGGTCCTTAATGACAGATGACGGACCACAAGGGTCGCCCGATCTCCCTACCCTTAGAATGACCCTCGCCTCCGCCGCTGCAGCCGCTCAGATAGACGGACAGACAGACAGACGGACAGACAGACAGACGGACAGACATACAGAGAAAGACATGGAGTTATAGGGATTGGGGAAGGGAGGGGAGAAGTCGATATGCAGAGGGATAATTATGTACAGAGGTAGGTGGATGGAAATATAAATTATCTTATATGATGTCATATTATATTGTTATATGCATGGAAAGGAAGGGAATGAGAGAGTGAGTGAGTGAGTGAGTGAGTGAGTGAGTGAGTGAGTGAGTGAGTGAGTGAGTGAGACTATGGGTAGACAGAGACAGACATAAGGAGACAGACATAGGAAGAGATTGGGAGAGAGGGATAAAGAAAGAAATGGACTTTACGAGTATTTAGATATGTAGATACTCTGATGATGGATGGATGGATGGGTGGGTGGGTGGATGGGCGGGTGGGTGGGTGAATGGATGGGTGGATAGATGGATGTTATAGAAAAGAAATTTTTGTTTGCATTCCGGAAAAATTCTGTTTTGAGTTTTTTTATTCGCATTTTCTCGTTTTGATATATTTTAATGCAATCTTGTTTATTTATTTACTTAAAGTTCTGTAATTGTTTTCTTCGATCTTAATATTTTCATGTGATGTCCCTTACACTGTCTCCGTACTATCAAGGATTCAGCTAATTGCTAATAGCATAAAGCCATCATAAATTTTGAGATATAAATAGCAGAGTACATGAAATGAAATTTTTTAAAAATTTGTTTGATATCAAGTTCTTACGTAAAAATAGCAAGTACAATATAGGACATTTTGTAATTAAGTACACTCTAAAGACTATACTCACAACGTTTAGTTTTTAATTGTTGGTATTAATATCAGCATGGACTATGTGGACTTATGTTTACATTTTGAATTTTAACAGATTTCAGTTTTTTATTACCTCAATAATTTAGGCCGGCCCTTAGCATACAGCCAAAAAATAAAAATCGTAAAATTTTGTCTGGCACCCTTTCAATCCATGCCAATTATAGAAATAACATTATGTTGAAAAGGATTTTGGAATTGCAAAACATTTAGGGGTGCCCCTCGAGCTCCGAAATTTATTCTTTAATACAAATTTGATCTATTGAATCATACAATTTCAACCAAACTATAATCAACACACTGTCACTCAGAATTTTACAGAGATGACTCAAATACACTAGTGATGCAACAATGCCAATGAAACAAGTGTTTACTGTTCAATTATAATTCAGTTATTGTTCACTGTTCAGCTGGTCACAGAAGTAAATGATCAGTGCAGGACAATAAAATGCAGGAATCACTGCTTTCTACTAATTTGACACGAGATTTCTTTTCGTACAGTCAGGGAACTGTTGTCGATGTTCACTCACAACCTGCAGGAGAAATTGAAGCTGATCCTCATCTTTTGTTAGCTTTTTTATTTAAGTCCTGGATGAGTGCCACACCTCGTTCAGCTCTATCATTGACGACAACCAACCCTTTTAGTACTGCTTGTGCTTCTCGAAATGCTTCATGCTCTTCCCAAAGAGCAGGATCTTTGGAAAGCATCATCTCAGATAGTCCATGCAGACCAAGCACCTGGAATAGTTTCTTGGAGTTGGTTATACAGAATTGTTCCAGACCGCTGGTGCCAAGAAATGCATCTGACTTCGCACTGAGTCGTTAAGGCGGATGATCTGGGGCTACTTCTTCCATGGCAGCAATCATTAGCTTCTTGGAGTCATTGGATACCCTTGAATCAAAAAGAGCAAGCCCAATAAGCTCTTCAGACAAATACCAGAGATGAAGCCCTAGCTTCTTGCTTGTAGCAGAAGAAATTGTAGTATGTGGATATGTGAGAAGGATTGCCATGAGAGGGAAGTCATTCAGAGGAGCCTCCACAGAAATTGGCACAGTTATCCAGGCTTTCAGGGAGACAACAACTGAAAAGATGGCAATATCACGAATGCTGCGTTCTTCTGCAGCAGTCTTCTTGAACCGAGCACGAAAGAGCCACATCCTTATGGTATAGATGACTTTTGCCATCCATTGTGCCTGGTGCATAGTGCCAGGTATTCAAAACCGAATTCCACGAGAAGGAACACCTCCAAGAAAGACAACCGAGAGCTCGAGATATTCCCTGTAATTGTCTCATGGCTGTGCAGTTGCTAAATGTCTATGAGCAAACTCCAAAATATCAGAACGGTGTGGGGCCACCAATGATTCCACCAAAAGATCTGACGAGGCTACCTGGAATTTGTCGCTTTCAATGAATTTCCAGTGGTCTCGAAACCTCTTGAAAAAAAGAACATCAGGTCCAATAGAAGTTCCAATGGAAGTTTTTTCGAATGCAGCCCCAACAATTAGTTCCAGAACACGATGTCGACATGCCAGGAAAGGAGATCTGTATTCAATTCTTGCTCTATTAGGAAACATGCACCTGAGCGATTACCTGCGTTTATTCAATTCTTGATCTACTAGGAAACATGCACCTGAGTGATGATCTGTGTTGCTGGCTGTGGTGTCAAAGCACAAAGCAACAAGCTGATCTTGAACATTCCACTCTCTCAAACACTGGATGACTGCAGATGCCTGAGCTGAGCCTGTTCCTGAGGATAGTTTCGGAATGCCCAGTAACTCTTCAATTCCTACACTTGAGATCAGAACTGGAAGACGGTCAACATGTTCGCGTGATGTCAAATCTTCCAGAAACTTGCCGTCCCAATGAATGGTTAAAGGAACTAAGGCGGAAAATTCGGATTGAAGGCTGTTTGATTTGGTGGTTCTGTTGCTCGCCTTGGCTCGTTGAATGGAATTTAGGTTGATATTCAAAGTCTTGACGTCACAGCCAAGGCTGGAAGCCACTTCGCTAAGAACGAATATAGCATTTCTTGATGAAATCTTTGTTCTGTCCAAAGCCATGTCAGACCAGGAGACATAATATTGATTCTGGCTCGTTTGGGCGCAGTTGCTTCATTTTTACTTGTGTTAGTGCCGCAGGTTTTGTTTTCGTTACATCCAGTTCACGTAATTTTATAAGTAAGTAAGTACTATATATCAAATGTTGATGCATTGCAAACATTAGTAGGTCGACAGAATGTATTAAAGCACTGAAAATTTCAGTTTGCGATTCATATTATAATTTGGAAGTTTAATCGTACATTATTGAAACTTGAGAGCTCGGGGGGCACCCCTAAATATTGCCTTATTGCAAAGATTTTTTGCACAAATTATTTTATTCATAATTGAAACAGATTGGACGGGTGCCAGTTGATTATTTTTAACTTTCATTTTTAAGGGCCACGCTACTCAATATCTTATTAAACCAGAGTCATAAGAAATAAAAGAATTCTTGTGAAGAAGGCTGATGCTACTTAGTGTTTGCTGATGAAGTTCTGTTGATTAAAATTAAATTGTATTTAAACAAGGTTTTTTAATCTTAAAATGCAGACAAGATAGATGTAGGACAGTCATATTTTGTTTTTCACATTTTTTGGTCCTTTTTTGGTTTTTAAGTTTTTTAAAGAAAAAACCGAAATTTCTCGGTTTTTTTGGTTTTTAACTTTTTAACACCTATAGATGGGCGGATGGATGGACAGATGGACGGATAGTGAGATACTGTAGATTGATTGAAAGATAGAGAGATGGAGGTGAGTGAGTTTAACTACAGACAGACGATACGGACAGACAGACAGACAGACAGGGAGGCGGATGAAGGATGTTACACCAATTCTCACATGTACTGCAATGTTTGTTGTGCATAAATACAGTTAATACACGTGCGCATGCATTTGCGCACGTGCGTGCATGCTTCTGATGTGCTTCATAATGAACTAATGGTTTTGATCTATGCAGTACCTGGTGATGTGGTTATGAGCTTTAAAAAAAATCTCAAACTTACCTGTTGTCACCATGCCTCTGTCATACTATATAGTCATATGCCTTTTAACAAGGTCTCAGTTTGTGTGCATGCATATAATGTTTGGGTGTGTTGCTGTATAGATACATTTTGTATATATGTATATTTTTTCTAGATTATTATTGCAGGCTGTCTGTTCTGTTAGTATATAGTTAAGATTTGTGTATTCTGTGATCTGCGTTCTTGTGAATTGTTTCAGCTGCATAATAATTGCACACAGCACACTGTAACCGGTTGCGGTTTGTCAACCGGATTTTTTAATAAACGAAAATTATTATACATTAATTATATATTTAATTATAATTATTATATGCATGTATGTGTATGTATTTATGCTTTTGATCGTAATCGTAATGAATTTATATAGCGCCGCTTCAAGAGAAACTCCTCTAAGGTGCTCTGAACTTGACAGCACCACACCACGATGAAGGAGAATGGTTTTCAAACGCTTGTGTGAAAGGGACAAAGAAAGACCAAGACGTTCATTACGGACACTGCTAGGTTACTTATTCGAGAAAGATGGAGTGATGGACAGACCATAGTGAAGCTTTTTTGCGGCAATATAGAAGTTTTTTTACTTAAGACAATTGACTGAAATATCAATTCAAAGCTACTTGACTATCAGAGCCGGTTTGGATACATAGAAGAGTTGCCATTTTGTTCTGGCATCTATTGGGAATCCTTGCAATGAACACGACTTAATGGTTGGTCGGTTACGATTTTAACGACGTGGTGCCATAACAAAGCATCACCCTCCTCTTTTTCTTGGCTTTAGACTGGCACCATCTGAGTACAGACAGTGGCAGAATTTGCCTTGAAAGTGATTTGGTTTGTTGAACAGCGACATTGCCACGACATTGATGTATCGTAACAGAGATGATATTTATAAGCGTGCACCCTCCTCCTTTATCCAGGCTTGGGACTGGCACTGCCATAGTAGTAAGACCTGTGGCAGAGATCTCAATCTTCCTACGGACTGAGTTTATGTCGGCATCAACGTCAACTTCTTATCAACGGCAGCTACCAAAGATTGGCCGCCAACGACGACTGCATGCATATACCTCTGGACTTGTGAGATATGTTTGTGCGAAAACATTCCGTTCGTGTTGGTTGGTGTTTGTGCTGTTTGGTCCCCGGAGGAATCGACTTGCCACCGTTGCCATAATCTTGCCACGGCAGCTGCTTTGTACCGTCGTCTGGTGTGCGGCAAGAAACATTTTTATAGATTGCCAGACATTTGACAAGTATAATACCAGAGGGAGAGACTATACATGCTCCTGCGTTTGACATTCGAAACGTTCAAACACATCTTGCGGTGTTGTTGGGCTTGAAACTATATAATATACGTAGTAGACTCGACTGTAGAAGAAAGTAGCCTACACAGGAAAAATACGCAGAAAAAACTGAGTAATTCTAGGGAAATTCTCTGAAAGATATTATCGTGAGAAGATATATAGGGCGAATGAAATTCATGTCAAGTTCGACAATGTCTTTGTAAAAGCAGGAATTTTTATGTGGATGAAAGAAAATTTGTTGTCGTGTTGTTACCAAACAGAAGGACAGATTATAGGTCGCCAACCAGGCAATGTATTATAAACACTAAACAATAGCTGTCAAAGAAAACTAAAAAGATAGTCAACCCTTAGCTAACCAGCCAAACTGAAAAGACACTAGACAGTTGCTAACCAGCCAAACTGAAAAGACACTAGACAGTTACTAACCAGCCAAACGAAAAGACTAAATAGTGAGTCCTTTAATCAATGAATCCGAATTTATATAGAGCCATTTCACGATTTTTACTCATATTCGTAAGTTACCTACAGAAGCAAATAGATACTCAACAATAGCTAAAAAAATAACACCAATAAAGCAGTTAACAGTAAAGTCTATGATCAGCCAAAGCAAAAACACATTAAACAGTAAGTTAGCAGCAACCCATTAAAAAGGCGATTAACAGTAAATAACGAACGAAATCAGAAATCGTCGTTTCTTGCCAAATTTCGGCAGTGATAAATCGTTGTACTATCTGTGCTCTCGGTCCATTAGCATCGTCGATGTGAAGGGTTGCGAATAAATCTTCAACGGGATCAGCATATCGTCACCGGAATCTCGATTCTGCATGCGCTCGCTATTGCCATGGAGTCTGATATGTTGACAGCGCTCGATATTTGATGCTTCGGATCTGACGTCGTCGTCGTCGAAATGTGACTAGAATCGCGTTCACGTTCTGCTTAGAACCGTTCTTGTTTCGTTGTTCTGTGTCTTGCTTACTGATCATGTGAAATGCGATGAACCAATGTATACTAGCCTGGCTTTCCATTTGCACAAGCAATCATGCATTCTTCCGTTTACTCATTTTATTAATTCACTCTTTCAGTTTTCTGGTAATTACTTATTAATTATAATATATTTGTTAATAGATAAGGCGTAAAAAAATGTTGTTTTTTAATATAAAAAAAGTTATAAAAAATTTTAATTTTTTTTTAAAATAAAAAAACACCCCATTTGTATTGACATAAGAGATAAGACGTCAACAAAATGAAATTAATAGGAATGTTTTCTAGAGCAGTTTTAGGTGCAGACATTCGGGAAATAGGCAGTTTATACTTGCTTAGAACACGTACTTTGTTGCAGCGTGCAAAAAAGACTAGCGGGGTATACTTTTTTTGATAGTCACTGCATAAAAATATTTTACCAAAATAAAAATAAAAATTCGACCTACCTACCCAATTTTTTTTAGCTCTGTTACCGGAAACACAAAATTTTTTAGGCTTAATAGCTATGATTATTTTTCAGTATTTTCATTGACCACATAAAAATTATTGTTGAGATGAGTGAGGTGGTATTCCGGGTGCCTTCCTTACAAACAATTACGGATGAGCAACTTGTCCAAGGTCGCTACGCAGTTCCTTGAGTTAGATTCGAACCACTGCATAGCGACCTTAGACAAGTTGTATAAATTAATTATGGTTGCATAATCAGCTATTCGAGAGAACCTTTGTGACTGGCCAGTGGTCATTGTTTTAAGTCTAGATGCCTTATCTGGATTATGCTTGTCAGGTACGGAAGAGGGCTACTTACCTACCTGCTTATAATCCTGGCTTCCTGCATGCCTATGTGCTTAATAGTTATGTACCTACTTAAATATTTATTATGGTCATCTAGAAATTCCTAATGCTCTACTTAAAGATAAGTAGGTCACTAGTAGTCAGCTTATTCTCCGTTGTTGCATCTTCTCACATAGAAGTGTACAGAGATACGAAATGGAAGTTCAAGTCTGGACACATACCAATTTGACTACTAGGCATTCACATAGGTATTAATTTAACACCAATTTCCTTACCTGCCTGTGTACCAATCAAACAGGCAAGCAGATTCCCTATGATTACCTATACCTACATCACTTAGCAATCTGCCTGCCAACCAACTCACCTATCCATCTTCTGACTGATGCTCCAAATTGTCTACATGTACTGTGCTTCTTCCATCCAGGCTATCTACCTACTTAATTATAGGTTGTGTTATTCCTTATTCAATTCCATCTGCTTAGTCATCTCTTTCGTCTGGCTATCTCTCTGTCTATATGTGACTGTCCATCTTTTTGTGTAGATGCTTGTCTGTCTGTCTCTGACTGGCGATTTCTCTGTCTGCATAGAATCTGTAGATGCTTATCTGTTTGGCTATCTGTCTGTGTCTGTCTGTCTGCCTCTGTCTGTCTGTCTGTCTGTCTGTCTGTCTGTCTGTCTGTCTGTCTGTCTGTCTGTCTGTCTGTCTGTCTGTCTGTCTGTCTGTCTGTTGACCGATATGCTGCGTGCCTGTGAAACACTTACAGGTGCAAACTGGTATTGATTTTGGTCGTCAATTGCATATTAATGCGCAGTCTTGCGTTGACATCTCCATTTCTTACGAAACCCGGATGTAAAGTCTGCCTGATGCACGTTGATTGGACGCATTTATCGAAGTAAGTAAGTAAGCAAGCGGTGAATAAGAAGAAGAGCATGTAATATCTTTGTTTAATTTCAAACTGACACAATGGAGAATGATTGTAATAATTCATAGTATGACGGATTGTCAGAGGTTTTTACAGTCCCGAGTCGAATGCAAAGTCTGTCTGTAGCCATGCAAAACATCCATCACGTCCTCTACTTCTCATTCTACCAACGCCATCTGCCGAATGGAAGGTTGAGTGGACCTTTATGGGAGGGTAGTGGAAGTGAACCCACATCCATGCATGCACTCTTCATGCCAGTGGGTTTACCATTTTACCCTAAACCCCCTCTACCCTCATAATAATAATAATATTAACGACAATTTATATGGTGCCGTAATGCGGCCATACCGCTACAAAGGCGCCTAATATATGTCAGACCTGCTTAAGCATGCCTATATGCATGATTGCATGCCTTTTCTGTGCATGCATGCATATATATATATATATATATATATATATATATATCTGCTGTATATGCGTGGGGCGCAGTGGTGTAGTAGGTAGGTTTGTCGCCTTGCACCCAAAGGGTTGCAGGTTCGAATCAATCTCAAGCCGCCACATAGCGTCCTTGAGCAAGTCCTTCACTCGCAATTGCTCAGCGCTTTGGCGTGAAACTCCGATGCAGTGTCCGCTCTATAGTTTGGGGCGCCTCTGAGTAGGAAGCTTGAAGGGGCGCTATAACAAGTGCACATACATACATACATACATGCATGCATACATACATACAAAAAATACATGCATACATACATACATACATACATACATACATACATACATACAGTCGTACATACATACATACATACATACAAATGCAATATAGAGCATTAGGTCTGTCATATGGCAGACCTAATGCTCTGTTTGCAAAGATCAGTGAAGCACATTGAAACCGGGAACAAGGAACATTAAGAGCCATAAACAGGCAGGAACAGAGAGCAGGACATGCCCACTTGCATGCCCAGAGGTTGATTTTCAGATTAATGTGAGAGGCAGTCAAGGGTAGGAGAGTTGGGAGCATGAGGAGGTAGAGGTACAGACAGACAGACAGACAGACGGACATAAAGACATAGAGTTAGTTCTAGATGGAAGGTCAGACAATTGAGAATGAATGCCTGCAGCAAAAGACAAAGGCAATCTATTAGGAAAGTCAACATGATCTGTGTGGGATGTTGATCGAAGAAAGGATCCGCCTTAGCCAGAGCTGCTTGGTGAAACAATGGATACGTGCATGCACACACACGCACGCACACACCAATACAAAAACACGCTTTGGTGTAGTGGTGGCGTCGTTGCCTTGGAGCCAGAAGGTTCCAGGTTCGAATTCACCTCGCCGTGTAAGGACCTTGGGCAAGTCCTTCACTCACAATTGCTCAGCGCTTCGGCGTGAAACTTCGATGCACTGTCTGCTCTGCATTTGGGAGCGCCTCTGAGCAGAGAGAGAGAGAGCTTGAAGGGGCGCTATAACAAGTGCACATACAAGCAAACAAACACACACACATATATTTATGTAGATAAATATGTTTATATTATTAAGGAAATTTATATATTGTAATTTAGGGCAGAATAATAGGAGATGCTGATTTTATGTGTGTTTGTTTGTTTGTCAGGTCTATGTTCACATTATTTTCTACTTGCTTTCTGGTATACATAGGTGTGTTAAAGGACTTTCTGCGAGAATTGCCAGAGCCACTCTGTTCGAACGCTCTCTATCAGATGTTGCTCGATGCGCTCAGCGTTCAAGTTCCCGGTGATGACGAAGGCAACACTCAACTGATGCTCGGCATACTCGAATGCCTGCCCAGGGTCAACCAGGTGAGCAGAAAAAAAGATTTCCTCATCATTCATCTTTTTTACATAGTGCTTAGCCTCTTTACGGTGACCGACCTTGGCAAAAGATGCTTCAGGGCTTTTTTAAACGTGCAGTTGTACACAAAATGTGCAGTTCTAAATGGATTTGTGCAGTTGCAGAAGCACTTCTGTACAGTTAAAACTAGCAGAAAAGGTCATTGTCCTCCGATTGGAAGTAATTTGCCACGGAGGATGGGAAAGGAAAGAAGGAGTTGTGCAGTTCTAAAAATTCCTTAAAAACAGCCCAGTAGTGCTTATAATTATTTTATGAGTCCTGCTTTGACCTGATTTCTGTGAGAGTCTCTATACTCAAGGTGATAAGGTCTATAGGCGCAGGCAATTCTTTAAAGCAGTATTGTTCTCGAGGGTGGGGGTAGCCATGAAAAAATTCCGGTGAGGTTTCCATTTGGGAAGTGTCCATGATTGCAAAAATGCACAGAATTATTTTTTTAAATGTGGGTATTATTGTTCACTTATAAGACAGATGATATGTTGTATGTTCGCCTAGAACAGTGGTTCCTAACCCGTGGCCTGCGGGCCAAAAGTGGCCCACCAGGCCTCCGAAAATGGCTCTCATCTCTAAAAGAAATATCAAAAATTTATGAAAAAAGATAGAACACAATTATTTTCTATTAGAAATTATTTTATTTTGACGTCTATAATATGTTATTAATAACATAAAACATTCTATTTTTAATAAATTACAACAATTTTATATGCTTTTAGTCAATTAAATTTTAGCATTGTGGGGGCGCCTCCTAATGTCCTTCAACTAAGAAAAAGTGGCCCTCGTGTCCTCCAACTTAGAAAAAGTGGCCCTAAAGTCCAGAAAGTTTGGCAAGCACTGACCTAGAAATTTCCTATATTCCTGTGAATGCTTGACTGTTGACACATTCATTGAAGGGGCATTAAATGTATCTCTATTCTCTAATTGAATAATTAATTGATAATTAACATAACCCTAATTGTTATCTCTAATTGCATAACTGATGACATAACCATTTGATTAATTATCTATAAGATAACAAGTGTCCGAACATTAGATGAATAAATTAATTATTGTATACCCGAGAGAATTTGCAATAATAAGTTTGCACTGCTTTGCAGAGCTTTGTTTCTAGCGGATAATTTCCCGAGATCAACAGGAATCTAGCAGAACAGGTTGGAAAAGGCCGCAATAATATCAGAACAACACAATTGAATACAAAGCTGCTTCCGCCAAAGTACTTCAGCTGTCGTTCGGCGTTTTTCGCAGATATTGTCGTCCTAATATGATTAATTTGAGAGCGGACGGACGGACGGAAGGCCAGCGCGGACGTCCTCCACCGCCAGCGTTTAATTAGCTTTCTTATAACTTACGGACGGTCAAACGTAATCGTGTTTCCGTATGACGTATGCCTTCGGTAACCACGGCAACCGCGGTCGTCCGGGAGTGTTTGCATGCGGCGGCTGGCAAACGGTTTATCCAGTCTTCTTCCGTTGCTTGTCCAATTACCGAGTCCCGGCATCCGCAATCGACTGGAGAAGGTCCGGGTATTGCGGCGTCCGGGCTTCGACGGTGCGTGACTCGGCGACCCCCGTCGGCGACCCACGCCTCGTCGGTCGCGTTCCCCTCCGACGGACGGGCCGTCGTCCGATGCTGCTGGGGTTGTCGGTCTGCGGCGGACAACGTGTTGGCGTTGTTGCGCTCGTTGTCCGTCGGTGGATGTCGGTAGATGTCGGGGACGATTGGCGATGTTGATTCATTGGTGGTCGGTCCAAGAGGAAGATAATTAACTGCCCGACAGACGGACGGACGGACGGGGGGGGGGATGGGCAAGCGGAAGGTCGCGTTCAGGATGTTTTCCCTGGCGATGTATACGACCGACCGACGAGGCTCTGTTTTCGCTGGGTGGTTTCTTCGAGGGTGACCGGCAATAACGGCCGATTGATTTGTTGGGATTTCGAGTGCATGGTATTGGTCGGTTGGTTGGTTATGAGACAGCAGCAGTTTTAAATCTCTAGTGGACGCAGAGTGGGCTCTTCAAAAGGCACGAACGGGCTTCCTCCTCTTATGATGATAATAAGTTTCTTGTTCAACAACAACATCTTGACCTCCATGGATTTCGACCTGGCACCGTAACGAACAGGGCAGTTTGGCTATTGGCTATTGCGGACTTAATTTGGTATAGTGCCGCCGGTGAATTAGCTGGTCTCTTCGACCCGGACCACCCATGTGGACTACTCTTACGGACAACCCTTTTGACTCAACGCAGCTCTCGTGAATAAGCCGGGGCCCTGCGCTTGGCTTTCGAGTGGCGTTTTAGAAATTTGGAGATTACGATTATGATTACCTTTAATGAACTTGGTCTTTCTTTTACAATTTTTACAGTAAGCGTTTGAAGACTATTTTCTTTGTTGTTTATTGGTTATGTCAGGTCAGAAGCGTCTCTGATGAGTCTATCTTGAAGTGGCGCTATATAAATTCATGATTACGGTTACTTTTAGAGTGAAGGTGGACAGAGTAAGAAGAACGAAACAATAACTTGACATTACAGTGATAACAACATCAGGTGTACAACTGTACATATAGAAGATTTAGATTATATGGGTCTGTTTCTACATCAATACCGCTGGGGGCGTAATAATTAGCGATGAAATTACGAATAAGATTAATTACTATTCGTCGATTTTGCATCTAAATAATTATTATCATCTAAACATTATCATCTCGTCCATGTTCCCGATGTCGTCGACACTAACTGCCCATTACATCCGGCATTTCCAATATTGATTTGCTGCGCGCGGACCGACCAGAGGAACGAACGGTCGCGCGGACGAGAAAGAGGACCGCCCTCCCGGCCCCTTCGCCGTCCGCGCCAATCTCTTCACGATTCGAGCGGTCGCATAAGGACGGCGGCGACGGGAAGTGGACTCCTCCGTTCGGCTATTATTGACCGATGCCGTGCATAATATATCTGCGCATTTCTTCTCCTTCCACCACTGTAGCTTATCGTCGACCGTCGTCTGCTTTTCCCTCGGCCACCCCAACTCCTCCCCGGCGATGACCGGACGTGA
Source organism: Lumbricus rubellus (assembly GCA_945859605.1). Taxonomy (NCBI): domain Eukaryota; kingdom Metazoa; phylum Annelida; class Clitellata; order Crassiclitellata; family Lumbricidae; genus Lumbricus; species Lumbricus rubellus. Next base: position 43,459,576 of record OX243815.1, on the reverse strand, counting down.
AATGGCGACCGCGAGAATACGTTTCCATACGATGATAATAATATACGGCGAATCAATGAACAGCTTTTAAGTGTCTCGCCTTACCCGTTCGTGTTGTTCCTCCTACTCCGGCAACTGGGGACTCCCTGGGGCGACGGAAGTGCAGTTCGGACAGAGGAGTAGGAGGAGGAGACCAAATGGCGCCCTCTTCCTCTGGTGTCTTTCAGTGGCATTCCGAGCAATCCGAGGAATGTGTGTGTCCGTGTGTGTTTGTGTGTGCGTGTGTGTGTGCGCGCGTGTGTGTGTGTGCGCGTGTGTTTGTGCAGGGATTGGATGACACGTGTTGATAGTGTTGGACTTCGGGGACTGTTTTCATTTGGGTTGTTAACTGAGACGTGGACGACATCGGCCGTGTGTGCAAATAAAAGAATGTTATTAGTGATAATATTATTGATGATATATTATTATTGTCCGGACTTTGCGGAGTGGGTGCATGCAAAATGCCCCGACGTGTTCTAACCATCATTTCATGGTGACCGAACCGTGATTTTGATATGGGAACGTGTTCTGATATGCAGATAATTATGGGAACCGTGCTCTGACTTGAGACACATGCTCTGATAATATCAGGGTACGGTTCCCATATTATGGGAACCATACCCTGATATTGGAACCGTGCTCTGATATGGGAACCGTACCCTGATATGGGAACCGTGCTCTGATATGGGAACCGTACCCTGATATGGGAACCGTGCTCTGATATGGGAACGTGCATGAATTGTCCGATAGTGGACACAACTGAAGCCTCGCTCTGACCTGTCGTAATTCGAACTCTCGACCTTTCGGATTGACATTCAACTATATGAACCAACCGGAAACGTTTCTGTCTTCTGTCTCGGACATCTGGCGGTCGGTTGGTTGTCTGTTATTTAAAACGGAAATGGACGAATTACTGCACTGACATTCGATTAACCGATCCGTTCTGTGGCGAATTGCAATCGTCGATAGCCGTCGAATTGAGCGAATGCACACTGCCGTCTCCTGATCTAAATTTAAAGTACCAATCGACAGTGCCAATCAGCCCATTCTCCCCTATTTACTATCCTGCCTCTATCTGTCTTTATGTCTGTTCTTTCTGTCTGTCTCTGTATGTATGTATGTATGTATGTATGTATGTATGTATGTATGTATGTATGTATGTATGTATTTTTATACACAGTATAAAAATGTTTATGACAAATCCTTTCCAGTGAGTTCAAGGAAGATTCGAAGTAAACAAATTATTAAAAATCCCTGGATGACACGGGGCCTACTTAAATCTAGTAAAAAGAAGGAGCAATTATATCTGAAATTTATAAAAAATCCTAGTGAAGTTAATAGAAATAAATTTGTTAAGTACCGGAATAAATTTAAAACAGTTAGAATAAAAGCTGAAAAATACTATTATGCCACTGAATTCGACAAATATAAAGGCGATCTTAAAAAAACTTGGAGCCTAATAAGGTCGATAACTAATATGGGATCACGCGATACGACCATAGAATCGTTAAATGTCAACGGTGCTAAGATTGAAGATGCTGAAGACATAGCTAATAAACTTAATGATTATTTTGTAAGCATTGCCCAAGTTTTAGACGACAAAATACCCGACTCTTCAGATTCATTTATGAAGTATATGAAGCCCCCTCCATTGAGGTCCTTTGGTTTAATCCCAACTTCCTCTAGTGAGGTTTTGAACCTAAGCCAGTCCATACGTACTACACACAGCAAGGGCATGGATGACATAGACCCGTGTATTGCGGGTCCTAATATTGATTGCATTGCCCAGCCTTTAGCAGAACTGATTAATTGTTCTTTCACTACAGGCATCTTCCCGCAGCCATTAAAAATTGCAAAGGTTATTCCTATCTATAAAAAAGGCGAGAAAGACAATTTGACCAATTATCGTCCGATTTCTGTCCTTCCTTACTTTTCTAAAATATTTGAGAAAACAATGTATAGCAGACTGTATGAATTTGTTACGAAAACTGACATACTTTTCCCGTCGCAGCACGGCTTTCAATCGGGTCACTCCCCATATATGGCCCTGTTATCTATGCAAGATAGAATCTCTAATGCAATAGATAATAATGAATTTTCCTTGGGTATTTTTTTTGACTTGGCGAAAGCTTTTGATACTGTTAATCATAAAATTCTATTAAATAAATTAGAAACATATGGCATACGTGGTCTGCAACTCAGTTGGTTTGCCAGTTATTTGGATGGGAGACGCCAATGTGTTGAAAATAACGGCAAACGTTCCACTTTAAAAAGGATCCTATATGGTGTCCCACAGGGATCAAATCTAGGACCCCTATTGTTTCTCCTCTATATCAACGATCTCCCGAACGTCTCTAACCGCTTGTTCTTCATCCTTTTCGCAGATGATACGAACGTGTTTTATTCACATTCTTGCTTGCATACGCTATTTCAGATCATAAATGTGGAGCTGGAACTTATTGCCGACTGGTTTAAAGCTAATAGATTGTCTTTAAACTTGGAAAAAACTAACTACATCCTGTTTAAATCGCATAGGAAAAAAATTCCACTTGGTGAATTTCAATTAAAAATTAACGGCATCTCTCTCGCTTCTGTAGAATCTACTAAATTTCTGGGAGTTTATGTTGATAGCCATTTAACATGGAATGAACATATTGCTCATGTCGCCTCAAAAATAGCAAAAAATATTGGATTAATGGCTCGAACTGCTTACATTTTACCATCTAGTATTAGGATTAAACTATACTATTCCTTAGTACATCCATATCTCTCTTATTGTAACATAGTGTGGGCTTCTACTTATGTCACAAGATTATATAGAGTTATTATTTTGCAAAAAAGAGCTCTTCGTCTTATTGTGGGAGCTCCATACGGCTCTCACACTGCCCCCATATTTCTCAACCTTAGAATTTTAAAACTCGACCAGATTTGGACTTTGCAAATAGGGGAATTTATGTACCGGTTTGATCGAAGCCTTCTGCCACCTATATACAAAAATTATTTTCAGCTTTCATCCCAGGTTCATTCTCATTTTACAAGATACTCTTCTTTGTACCACCGAACCTATGCTCGCACTAACACGCGCCAGTTTTCTATTAAGTCTAGTGGGGTTACCACTTGGGAAAAAATTCCAAGGGAAATAAAATTGAGCCCCAGTATTTGGACATTTAAGAAGAAATTTAGCGCCTTTCTAATAGAAGGTACCAAATAAAATTAAAGTAGTGTTCGCTCAGTATGTGCATTGCAGTTGGTCTCTGTACAGTACAGTTCAGTAGCCTATAGTTAAGATTTTTTTGTTCTTTTTCATTATTGTTTGTGACTCAGCAGTGTTGAGGTTTTCAGTTTCCTGTTTTTGTGTTTTGTTTTTTCTTCCGTTCTCTAGTATAAGTTGCTTTATCTTTTTTTGTCAGTCACTGTGTTGATTTTGCAAAGACTTCGTCATGGCCACCTTGCATCGTCAAGTCATTAATAGTTGGTGTCCCTAGACAGCGGGATTTTTAAAAATCCCTTTAGGGCCTCCCTTTTTTGTAGCCAATGTGAACGATGTGTGAACCTTTCATGTATACTGGTTGCAAAATAAAAATATTTGATTGATTGATTGATTGATTGATGTATGTATGTATGTATGTATGTATGTATGTATGTATGTATGTATGTATGTATGTATGTCTCTGTCTATCTGTCTCTCTCTCCGTTTTCGAACTACCGGTATACTGTTCCGTTTGTCGCTGTTTCTTTCCCCTCCGTATACATCTTGCTCTGACCATGCGTCTTTCTGCTCGTTTAGCACTGTCTAATACTACCCTGCCTCTGTCTGTCTGTCTGTCTGTCTTTCTGTCTGTCTGTCTGTCTGTCGTTGGTCCCTCTCTCTCTACCTTCTCCTCTCGTCGGTCTTTTGTCTCGTCGGTGTTGCATCTCAATCTACATGCATTCTATCATTGTGTGCCTCTGTCTCTCTGTTCACCTCTTGATCTGACTTGCTCTGCTTTTCAATCTACTCATAAACAGTTCGACTTGGGTTGATTCATCTGTTTCTTTGCATGCAGGCTGGTGATCTTTCTAGTTGACTGTCATCTCTGCTGCTGCTGCTAGTCCATGAGTTAAGGAAGTTAGGTTTAATTATTATGATTGGTATAATTAATTATTTTATTGGCAGAACAAAGCTTGCCTTGGATGGTGGCGTGTGTTAAAAGGCAAACCAATATTCCATGCTGACTAAGCTACTATTCTCCAATTCCATTCATGCAATTAGAGTTCTGGTCGTAGCCGACCAATCACGGTCCGATTCTTATTGAGACAAACGAAAACTGACCATCGGCTGTGCTCCATCGATCAGTCCGTTATTGCTACCTGTCTAGACTGACCGCGGCCGGTGGTGTGACGCCAAATCGGTGTTCCGACGAAGACTGTTCCGACCCGGTCCACTTTTAGCACAACATGTTGAGACGAAATTTGAAGTGGATCTATATTTGTTGCTGTTACGGGGTTGATTAGGTATAATGTCAGGGTATAATCTGGTCTTAATGTCGCAGATTTTATATAATTAATAATTATTACTTATTAGTGGTACATTTCGAATTGTTATATTGTATTTTTGTGCAACTCTCCACTCCTCTGCCTCCTATGTCTAGTCACCTGTGTCTCAATTGCAAGTGTACTTGGATCTGCACTAGAAACCTTCTGACACGAGTCACACAACGCAGCGCTCATGAATAAACTGTTGCCCTGTGCTTATAGCTTTGGAGTAGTGCTTTATAAATTCGGAGCTTACATTAACGTTTTACAACGTATTGATAGCAAATTTGAAGTTTGTGATTGCGATAACGTTCTAAAAGCAAAACTTTTGAAAGAGGAGCAGTTTGCTGAGTGCTATAAATATAGAGGCAGCAATTACGACAAAACATGATTTCACAAAGTTGGCTTAAAAGGTATCGACAGAACACTCTTGCGCTGGTTACTTGTCACTGCATCCGCTTTATTACTGCCACAAGATCCTCTTTCTGGTCTCTGAAGCACAACTGAGAAATAACTCAAAATACTTTTCAGACTATTTGCAAAAGTTGTTATCTGATCTTCATCTCAGTACTACCGTCTGTCTGTCTGTCTGTCTGTCTGTCTGTCTGTCTGTCTGTCTGTCTGTCTGTCTGTCTGTCTGTCTGTCTGTCTGTCTGTCTGTTTGTGTCTTATCGAGTTCTGCTGATCGTCTTGATCCTTTTGTTTCCAGGATTAGGATTGCTATTCGGGCAATCCTGACATTCCATCCACTTTTGCTGTGATTAGCCCCACCCCTACCCCACCCCTATTTGGAATGGCCTACCTTCAGCATTAAGGGCTAAACTACTCGCTCATATTCCGTATCAAGTGTCCAATTCCTTGAAGGCCGCATTTCTATGCCTCTGAACAGTCATTCTGCGAACGGCGCTATATAAATCCATAGATTCAATACAATAATCGTCATAGGGGACAACTCTCCGTCGCTTGTTCCCGTGAACCAATCGATATTTCGCGGAACCGTTATTCCCTTGGATCTGATTTGGTCCCACCCCCGCCGTTGTGTGCGTGTTTGCACTGCGCGGTCGTCGGCAAGCATGCGGCATCAGCATCGGCGGCGGTGAGCGTAGCCAATATTTCAAACCTAATAACGGTGTCAAGTTTATCTAGGCGAGACGAACAACCATCAGTCACCCTAATACGACGGTCTCCTTCTAATGACCGTAATGACTTTGAAGTGACCCGGCAGTAGGCACTTCTTCTCGTCCGACGATGAGGAGAGAGAGGCCTGCAGCGCTGCTCCACGATGTTTCCCCCGATTCAACGGACGGTTTGCACAGGCGAATAAATATCCGCCGTCCTCGTCGTCTATCGAACGGGTTTCTGGGAGTTCGGGGGACGTCTTTACTGTCGCTGGCTAAATCCAGCTATAAATGCGTGAATGATCGGTGAACAGCGGTCAGATTTTTGGGGGTATGTGGGGGGGCTTGATGGTTAGTACATTGTGGTTTGTGGGGGGGGGGCTTTGGAGTAGAGGGGATAGCCTCTTGTTTTCTTGCTGTCTTCGTTTTCCTCTGAGTGTGTCTTGTCTGCCGGTCTTTGTCTGTCTGTCTGTCTGTCTGTCTGTCTGTCTGCCTGTCTGTCTGTCTGTCTGTCTGTCTGTCTCACTCTCTTTCTCTCTGGCTTCGCGACAACGGAGGCACAAACCGGATGTTGTTCTTAATGTGATTGCGGTATAGGAAAAAATTATAATTTCTCTGACTTGGCACATGCAGTGCTCTTGAGTGATTGCTCATCTATGCGCTTCACCCTCTGTCTCTGTCTGTCTGTCTGTCTCCGTGTGTGTGTGTCTCTCTGTCTGTCTCTATCTCTCCTTGTCTGCATGCCTCTGTGTCTTCAACCTGCCTCGTATACTTGCACATCATCAGCCATCGCATGTTTGTGTCTGCTGTGTAGGAGACACTGGCCTACCTACTCAACCATCTGAAGCGAGTGGCGCTCAAGTCTGATGTTAACAAGATGACGACACTGAACGTGGCCATCTGCCTTGGACCGGCGCTCGTCTGCCCCTCCACAGACGACACCGACCACCGGGGACCCACGACCGGGCCCGGGGCAGGGTCCGGGGCCGGGGCCGTCTCTGAGCAGGCGATGAACTTTAACAAGCAGATCGAACTGCTCAAGTATCTGCTCGACATTTGGCAAGAGAATCAAAGTGAGTGACACGTGATGAAACGTTGGCGATGATGATGATGCGAAAAATAGCTTGGATATTAATTGTCAGTGCATGACACTTTCTGGTGTGTGTGTGTGTGTGCCTATGTGGGTGTGGGTGGGTGTGTGTGTGTGTGTGGGTGTGTGCCTATGTGGGTGTGGGTGGGTGTGGGTGTGGGTGGTTGCTTTGCTTGATGTTGTGATTGTATCAGATTCTTTGGGGTCGATTGGGTCTGTCTGTTTGTCTATCTATGTGTGTCTGTCTATCTATGTGTGTCTGTTTGTCTGTGTGTCTGTCTGTCTATGTATGTCTTTCTGTCTATGTGTGTCTGTTTGTCAATGTGTGTCTTTCTTTGTGTGTCTGTCTATGTGTGTCTGTCTGTCTATGTGTGTCTGTCTGTCTATTTGTGTCTGTCTGTCTGTGTGTGTGTCTATCAATGTATCCATCCATTCATCCAACCATCCATCTGTTCATCCATATATCCAGCTATCCATCCACCATTCTACCCAATCATCCATCCAATTATCCATCCATCCATCCATCCATGTACTGTGCAAAATGTTATCATTACACGTAGAATAGTGTGCATTTGAATTCCTAACAACATCCCAAAGGATTTGCAATGTCACATTTCTCTGTCGAAACACGTTTAAATATTCAGATGTCAGATCGTCAGTTGTGCTGCTTTATCATCTGTCATGTTGTCAATGCCTCTTTTTCTGCTCTTTCTGTGTATAATATGTTTGTACATTTTTAGTGTGTCTCAATATGTATCTGTCTGTCTGTACATGTCTCTCTCCGTCTGTGTGTGTGTTTAAGTTTGACTGTCTGTCTGTCTGTCTGTTTGTCTGTCTGTCTGTCTGTCTGTCTGTCTGTCTGTCTGTCTGTCTCTCTTACTGTGTGTCTATCAGAATCTCCATGCATTTAGTGTTAGAAGTGTATGCTTAATTAGTCAGGGTATTTGTCTGTGTGTCTGTGACTCTGTGTGTCTATGGTTCTGTGTGTCTATTTTTCTGTGTGTCTGTAACTCTGTGTGTCTGTGACTCTGTGACTCTATGGTTCTGTGTGTCTGTGACTTTGTGTGTCTGTGTGTGTGTGACTGTGTTTCTGTTATTCTGCACCAATGTCAATCCTATTCTGTGTGTTTGGTCATGCTGCGGGGGGGATGTGTGGACATCCTTATAAAGCCTTCGAAAACCAGATGGATGTTACCTTCTGGAAGAACTACATTTGAATCCGTCTATTTTATTATATCATTCCGATCTGACCTTGAGACTTTAAACTCTTGTGTCTCATAGTCATAAACCTGTAATTCCACATTCCTAAAATGCTACTTGAAAGAACCTCATGGTTTTCACTCATGTCTAGTTCTTTACCTCATCTCCTCCATGTCAACAAAAAAAACCCAGCTGAAAATCAAATGGTGCTCACGACCTGCTGGCGTGGTTAGGGCACTGAGGAAATCAGGAAATTGGCGAATTTCCTCTCCTCGTACATCAGCAGCAGTCTTTGTCTTTGTAGCTGTGTTTGTAAGCTTGCGCTCATTTATTTATGTACTGCGCTTCTCCCATGTCTCCTTATACAATGGGTAATTAAAATGGGCGTAGTTTGGTTTCCGTTCTTGGAGGGGCTAACCCTGAGTCTGGGCCTTATTAGGGGGAGGGGGGAGGCTAACCTCAAAAAGGATACCGTTTTCATGGTAAAAAAGTTGAATCTGGGCCTTCTTGGAGGGGCTTAGCCCCCCCGCCCCCAGCACATGATAAACTCCGCCCATGGTAATTAACGATCTACACTGGCTTCCTCTTACAGCCGGTATTCAGTTAAAAGTCCTTGTTTTGTCCTTAGATCAAAATTGGATTTTGCTCTGAAACATCTCAGAGATCATATTCGCTGTGATCCTCATTCTACAGCTGTTCTTTCCAACCTCTTTGGTCTATTGACTGAAATGATGTTCTTGTCCTGTGATCAAGGATCAGTTTGATCCAAACTGGATCATCGGCCACCATTGTGCATGTCATCTGGAGTACCCTCCTCCGCTCCTCCTTCCATTCTTTTCGCAGGTCTCTTCCTACATTTCTGGTTATCTTCAAAAACCTATTTCTTCTCTCGGGGTATTCGCACTGGAAACACTGCGGAATGGTGACTTCTATGAGTTTCTATTTATTTATTTCGGAAATTTTATATAGCTCCTCTTCAATGTAGGCTACTCAGAAGTGCTCCCGGCCCAAGCATGGCTAAATGAGAGAGTTTTGAGGTTCTTGTCTTGTACATGTACATTTATGCTGACTTGATTAATTATACCAGATCATGATCGAAAGAAGCGTTCAACTGCTTGTGACATCAGGGCATAGAAAGTAGAAGAGGCTTAAATTGTGAGGCTTTTGTTGCAGATTGCAATGAAACCTCCACTAAAATCAGTTGCTCTTTATTGTATTGTGTTGTATTTAAGCATAATTTATAAAGTCCCTCTATATAGTTGGCATTCGGAAGCGCTTCCAGCTCGCAAGGCCGAAGGAGAAGAAGAAGCATGTTTTTGTGCTGTGTCATCTAGTCTGTTGTTTTAGAACTATCTAATTGGTTGGTCTTTAATTAATTGCAGACTTACCAAAGAACTCGAAGGGCGAAGGTGGAGCTGTTTTACCGCCCCATCCGAGTTCCAGGTCGCCACGAAACAAGCGTTTTCCAGATCACCGTTCCCTATCGGAGAGCAATGGCGGTGGCCGGAAGCCAAGCCAACAGCAGCAGCAGCAGCAGGAACGGGAGGAAGCACTGGCGTGGGAGAATGCGGAGGCATCTCCATGCTGACAGACGGTTCATCTTAGGTTCTACCTGAACTACCTGATCTGCTCGAGAATTGATGAAGAGGAACAATGAAAGACAAAGGTGTCTTTGTCTCATTATTGGATGCGATGGATTAGTAATAACGTCATTTGGAATCTTGACTCCTCCTTCTGTGGGATCTACTCAATGATGCTTTTAGATGGTGGAAAGTAGGAGAAGACGAGATGAAGTAATTGCAGGTTTCTGTTGACTGACTGATTGCTGACTGATTGACTTAGTGATTGACTGATTGACTAACTGGCTGATTGACTGACTGACTGACTTAATGATTGACTGATTGACTGACTGACTGGCTGAACAACTGATTGACTGATTGATTGAATGACCAGCTACCTGCCTGTCTGACCAACCAACTGGCTGATTGACTGACTGATTGGCTGATTGACTGACTGGCGGATGGAATGACGGATTGGCTGATTGACTTGCTGATTGACTGATGTACTGCTGATTGATTGACTGAATGGCTCATTGACTGATCGACTTGCTGATTGACTTACTGACTGGTTGATTGACTTTCTGACTGATTGTCTGACCGACTGGCTGATTGACTGACGGACTGCTGAGTGACTTACTGACTTGCTGATTGACTGCTTTGTGACTACTTCATAGATCTTTGTCCTGACAAGGCTGACAACAGAGCTTTAAGGTCTTTCATAGATTACACAAGCTCAACTCAAAAGTCCAACATTATGATAAGTTGTCCTGAGAGTTTGAATGAATAAAACATTGACCTCTCAATTTTGAAGTGAAGAAATTATTGAGATGCTAACCAAATGAAGATATAAGTTTTGAGTGATTATTCTACATCAGTGGTTCCCAACCTTTTTTGACTTTAGGGCCACTTTTTCTAAGTTGGAGGACATGAAGGCCACTTTTTCTTGGTTGAAAGACATTAGGGTACCACAGATTAAACTGTAATGAACTAAAAGCATATGAAATTGTTATGATTGAATCAAAATAGAATGTTTGATGTTATTTATAGACATAAAAATAAGATAATTTGCAATAGAAAATGATTATAAATTATGTTCTGTCCTGTCCAAATTTTCAATTTTTCCATATGTTTTTGTTAATTCTTTAAGAGATGATGGCCATTTTTTTAGGCCTGGCGGGCCACTTTTTCACCCGCGGGCCACGGGTTGGGAACCGCTGAACTACTTCTTTGCATCTTAAAACTGCCACTACCACACTCACTTGTTTTCTAATGTTATTTATTATTACTTTTATGTTATTATTATTTTTTATTGCTAATATTATTGTTGGTTTTGTTTTTATTATTAATTGTTATACATACAGCGTCAAAGTTTGATGTGGATATCAGAGGCATTTGATTGGTTCTATAGATGATGTACGTTTTTTATACCAGTTCTGTATACCAAAATGCAAAAAGCAATTGGTTAATTAAAGAATATTCTTATCTTTTCGTATCTTATTAGGTTAAGAATTTTTGGCATTAGGGCGGGGTGGGGGTTAACACAGCAAGTTATTTTCAAGCGTGTTGAACAGTATTTCTGCTGCGATATTCTTTTTCAATTTTAGGTCACAAGTAATTTTCTTGTGCTCGGTTTTAATTTATTTTGTTAGTCACCCTTCAAGTTTCTTGTGCAAAAGGTCATGGGTATCTGATGACTAAAGTGCCCTTGCAATGGTGTGTGCTCACTGTGCTGTGTTACGGCACTGCAGAAATTTTCTCTTTCATCACCATCTCAAGACTGTGTAATTGAAGACTGGGTATCTCGAGACTGGGTGTAGTCAAGACTGCATTGGCATCATATGAATTCTCTGAATGAATAAATGAATGTACGTTGACAAACTTTCTGATTGAATTGTTTCGTTGAATATCTGTTGTATTGAATTTGAAATTGAAAGTGTTGAGCAGAGCCAGAAAGCACAGAGTCAAGAAAAGAAATTAGATTGATGAGGATTGAGGAAGCTTGAGGGACTGTGATTCGATTCAGGTTGCCAGAGGTCTAGGATTGGCGCAATGATGTATCACATTCCACAATAATAGGTTTTGTAATTATTGTTAACACTGAATTATATAAGCGCTACCTTACAACTAAAGTCATCCATTTGCTCATATAGATACTTTGACAGTCTAACTTTACAGTGATTAATTAATATTTATTGAGTTATTTATTATTATTGTCATTGATAATTATATTTATGATGTGCTTATTTTGGAATTTACGTCCAATTCAAAGGTTGCAGCAGAAATGACAGACTGTCAATTTTATTTATGGTATGATATACACAGAAGGAATTGAAAAGCTTGTGTTGCTGAATTGCATAATTATGGCACTGACGGTAATATAGTAACGGATAATTAACACAGACAATTGTGCAAGATGTCTCATAATTACTGATGTGCAGACCTTAGTAACGAACTACCTTAAGTATCCGATATGTTATGTCTGGTAGTGTTAGCGATAATGTGATGTGTCTGGTAGCGGTATACACATGTTAGTTTTGTCTTTGTTTAGACGTTGTTGTTTGACATGTGCTAAGATCGAATTTAGAATCTGTGATTTTTACATGTACGGACGAATTTGTATGTAGGCTACTAGGCCGTGTGTGTATATAGTTGTGTTTGTATGTGCGGTGATCATGTATGTATTTAGGACTATAATTGTAGGCGCAAATGTTTGTTTAATGTTTGTTTATATGCACATAATTATGTGTATGTTATGTGTGCATGAATGTATATACATATATGTAGGTGTAATATGTATGTATATATGTATGTAACTGCGTATAATGCATATGCATTTACGTAGGTATGTATATATTCGAATATTCTTTAGCACATTTTAGCAAACTAAAAAAGTGTTCAATATTATATTTAGTTATAATTATGGTGTAATTGTTGATGACAGTTAATAATTGTGCATTCGTACGTACGTTATTTTTAACTTATTTAGTTTATTAGTTGGTCGTTGATTTTCAGAAAACGGTTCTTTATTATATTTCATCGTGTTTTGTCGTATATAATTATAATTAATTATCTTATTCTAGTCATGAGTGATGGAAGAAAATTAGGAGGTAAACTGATTTCTATGGATGTGTATGTGGTGACACCATGTTGTATGCGTGAAAGGTTTCGGTTTTTTATAATAAATTGGTGTTCAGGACTTCTTGATATCTGCCTTGAAATTAAACCCAAAATTTATGCGTATGTACGACGTGTATTGTTATAGGGAATATAGTCACATGTACGAAGGTGAACAATTTCATATGGTATGGCCAAAGTACAAAATAAACAAAGAACTCAAATCAGCTGTTTAGCTATAAGTTGTATGAACTGGAACTGGCCTGCAAATGTGGATAAGATATTCTACTCTACAACAGCAATTATGAAAATTCAAACACTAAAGAAAACATATGTGACTGTAAAGTCCCTTCATTGGAAAAATAATGGAATTCGTTGACATTTCATTAGTCAGTTGACTTCTCACTAATCTTTTACAAGTCTACAAGTCCTTTTAGACACCATATTGGACTATAGCCGAGGCTTAGAGTCTTATTAGGCCAATTAGTTCTAAGACATAATATTATTTTTGAAGCTGATAGGTTGTAGCCTATAGGCTACATCGGTGTAGGCTATGGGAAGCCAACGTAGGCTAGTTCACGACAGGTCGGGGTAATGTAATCCCAATGGTTTAGGTTTTTTATTAGCTTAGGCTAGTCTAAGTGGTGTAATGAAGAACGAGCAGCTAAGCTTTTGGCCTATTAGGCTTATTGATCATTGATTATTATCATTGATATTAGTTTGCCGGTGACACGAAAAGGATTATCTTCCCAAAAGCTATCAGAGGGGATGAATTAATCTATCCCCCGGATGGAATTAACCGGTCTAGACTATCCGGGGGGGTAAACCATTCTATCCCATTTCTTGAAAAATGTGTATAATTAAAACAATTATACTCTAATCAAAATTTTAAGTGACTCTAATTGTTTTAAGTGACCTAAGCAATGCCAAGAGAAAGGCAACTCGAATTTATTTAGTGTCTCCGAGTGTTTTTGAGTGTTTTAAACGTTTTAAGTGCTATAAAAACTAAGCAAAACAAATTATCTAGTAGGAATAAACATACCTGTTAGTGTCATTGTTCAAAACAAAGCAGATGAAAATTGATTTGCAAAAATAAAAGCACGCGGAAGTGTTCTTTTCGACTTTTCCTCATTTTGGGGGATACTTTTAATACGGGGGCATACTCTATTTCGTGACACCGGCTTGCTCAGCAACAATGTTGAACAACAAACATCTTTGCTCATCAATGGCAGTTTAGGTTAATATTAATGTTACTATTAATAATGATCTTGCTTGCATGTATGCATCATGCATGCATGCATGCCTTCTAATAGGCCTACTTGCGAATTCAGTGCACTTTTACAGACGACATCACATAGCCTACATCAAGACAATGACGAGTTGTGCGTGTCATTCGCTAGAGGCGACACTAGTGAATCAAGTTCTCGTTAACATTAGCGATGAACTATTATAGGTGAAAACTGCTAGACCTTGCAAATGTAAAGTTGGAAATTGTCCTAAGTTAGGCTAAGACCGCACTTCGTCAAGAACGATAAATACACAATTGCCTTCACTGCAATAAGGCTGAACCGTTAAGATAAGATTTTGGTTTCACGAGATATTTGCCCTTCTTCATAAAGAATAGGCCTAGGCTAATGCACCACATTCATGAATGACCTGCAGGCCATAAGTATAGGCTACGTGCGACCGTAGGTCTCTGTACTAGGACAGTGCCAGCCCCAAGCCTGGACAGAGGAGGAGGGCGACACGACACAATCATGATCTTTATAATGACAGTGTCGTTAAGTAGGCTAGCTAGCAGTAGACTAAGCCAGGTTAATATCTTTATCCAGTCATTTTCATATTTTCAAACGGCTCTTTTCCGGAATAAACAACATATTGGACAATGATTGTTGGCCTAATGTAAAACTTTCCAGTTGAAAATTAAGCAATAGTCTTGTCGTTAGGGTGAACGTTAATCAAATCGTGAAGGGGCTCTATAACAAGTGTTCATAGGCCTACATGAGCCTACAAGGCTCTACATACTCGAAA